>JALIRR010012096.1:0-7500 GCA_023091755.1 Montipora sp. Colony 1 RG-2022
AATAATCACTTATCATAACTTTTCGTTTTATTTTGTCGCTTTTAGCATTCCAAAGAAATGTGTAGAACCAGTCATTTACTTCTTTTAAGGCCGAAAAATCTTATCAGTGATTTTCCCTAGCAAGGTTAGTGTCCGATAACTCCAACAGTCTAAGATTTTCCTTTCTTTCTCTAGTTCTTCCTTGAAGTTCAAAGATGCAGAAATCTCAGGGTCAATTGATATCCATAGACCTAAAGCTTTGAGCTTTGACTTTGGCCACTTAAAGTATTTTCCAGGTATAGCAATCAATCCTCCGTTTTTCTGTCATTGAATCTGAGGCCGGAGACATTTTCAAAGGCATCAAGCAATTTTAAGCGAGGACGTCAGAGATTCTTTCTTCACCCATCTAAAATCAGTGTTGTGTCGTCAGTATATGACTTATTTTGATTTCTTCATTACTTACAAAGATTCCTCTTACATGTATATTTACATTGCTTCTAATGCTTTGGCCAAAATGTCAGCGGCAAGAATGAACAAGTAAGGTGACCAAGGGCAGCCTTGCCAAACACCTCTTCGAGTTTCAAAGAAATTGCCGGTCCATCCATTATTTAACTCACAGCTTTCAGTGTTACAAAATTAAACATAAAGTAATAAGTCCAGGATTTTATTTTTCGCTGCGAATTGGATAATACAGTTGAAAGTCTGACGTTTTCCCCGATGAATCTGCCTTACATGAGACCTGTCTGATCTTAATTTATAAGGCCTGGTAATACTGACTTTTTGCGGTTTGCTATAGCTTTTGCTGCAATCTTGTAATCGGTATTCGATGGACGCCAATTTTTAACATAATATAGCTCCAAATCTTTCTTTGGTATAAGTTTGATGACGCCACACCTTTGTGATATAGAGAGACAACGAGTTTCAAACGAATAGTTTGGAGCCGGGATTTAGAAGAGGGATGTGTCTTCCAAAAAACTTTGGCATTAGCCACTTAATTACACATATAAAATTCCACTTGTAGACCATCTGTGCCAGGCGTTTTGTTAGAGTCCATGGCCTTAAACGTAGTGAGACATTTCCCCTCAGTCATAGGGTCCTCGCACGTACTTTGTTCTTGGCTAGTGCAGCTCTTTCGCCAAATCTGCCATTTTTGTCATCGTGTGCATTTCTGGACATAAGTGGGCTGCTCAGGACAGTGTCATTCTCAGATGGAAAAAAAAAACGAGTTATTGCAATCTTGTTTTTTGGAAGCATGCAGATTTTGGAAAAAGGAAACATTGAGACAAGAAGTACACGTAGTCTGTTGTATTATTGTTTGGACTTGTTCTACGTAACTAATTTCATATAGGAAAGACATGTTCAATTTCCAAAAGCCATTTCCCTTAGGATTAGAATGTAAGGATAAAGTGAGACTTTCATTAGAGTTATGTGTTATTGCATGTCCCGCATAAAATACACATGGTCTTTTTTTCGGTAAAGGCAAGAGAGGATGGAAAGAACCCGGCCTGTGTGTTAAGGTCCACCATTGTTTCCGCAAAGAAGGTAGCACACTTTTAAAGGAGTTTAAATTATCACCATCATAGATGTGTGTCTTAAGTCTTAACTAGCCCCTACTATTCTACCTTAAGATTTTGTTAAGTTGTAAATCAACTATTTTAATTTGCAGGTTTACTAAGATACCAGGTGCTTCAGGTCGAACATTTGATTGGAATCCTTGCACTCCATTTAACACTAAACATATTGTTGGAACAAAGCAACTTGGATGTAGGAATACTATGGTAAGTGCCAATTGGAATATACTAAAAATGATTAGTATAATCACACAGGTGATTATTGAAAATTCTCTGCACTGATTGGTTGCACTTGTGGTGAATATTACGCTATAATCACAAAATTAATATTTTTTTCAAAATGGCCGCAAGCCGTTTTGTCGAGGTGACAGACGCAGAAATCAATCACCTAAGTATACCATTATACTAAAGCAATTATTATTCAACTCAGGCTGGTTGATTATCGGTGAATAAAAACCTCTACTTCGTCTCCGTTTTTATTCACTGATATTCACCTCACCTTCGGTGAATGATTGTTATTGTTGGAATTCTGATGGAACAGTCCATTCAAAAGTGGCGATGTTAGCAATCCATGAAGATTGTCTCTGATTATACTATAGTGAATTATTTTGCCTTGGAGTTCACAAAGGTGCTGATATTGTCATTGCTATTGAACTGTAAATTGATTCATATTCTGACGCCACATCCTCAGCTGTTTGTAACCTCGTTTCTCCTCATGCCTTATGTAAGTTAATTCCTTCCTTGTGAACTTTGTTTCATTGCTCAAAATTTTTTGTCTTCTGGAGACAACTGTAAATCTTTGTGAAATCAAGACTTATATAAAATAAGGCAAATGCCAACAAAAGGATGGATTTGTCGACTGTACTGTCAGAATGCCTCCTGTTAATGAAATGTTACCCAGCAAAATCACAGATCACACACACTAAATGTGTTTAATTAGGGTTTTTATAATGTCAAATTCATGCGTCAAAATTCCCATAATCATTTTCAATGCCATCCTCAATAATTAATTATTAATAATGATGGCATTGAAAATGATTATTCATGCTCTGAAACAAACAACAATTTCCATATCTTTCCTATCAATTATGAAAAACCGAACATGCATTACTCAGTGTCTCTCAGTCTTGCACAATATTGGGCTTGGGTAAGGACATTCTGAGAGGTATAATTGTCCCTTCGGCAATGAAAACCCAATAAACGGACTCTGGACTCTCGAATCGTATAAATACAAGCTGATTTATTTAATTTTTATTCGATCTGAAATAAACACAATATATACAGAAACTTAAAACTAAGAGGTTAATATAAAATGAATGAAACTAAACTGATAATCAATAAACGCTAATGTCCAAGTATTCCTACATGTAATACACGCGATCAACTAAATTGGTTTTTACATGCAAGATAATATTCCATTTAACACGAATATAACAGAAAACTCAAAATCCAATTCTTACAAAACAATCGAGAAAAGAGAAACTTATTAATCAACTTACTTTGTGACGAGACTCCAAAGTAAACCTTGAATTCCATAATAAATGCATAACCAGGTAAGCCATGAAAACGGGTAAGCCAAAATCACAACTGCACGTTCCACGAGTAGAATAAAAAGCGACTAAATTTTCTATCTCAAGTTACAAATGATATCCTATTTCGGGTTAAACAAAACGACATTGACCAGCTAACTATTAATCATATTACAATAATAAACGTCACGCAATACTAATAAAAGTCACTGAAACACTCTCCGCCCCGATGAGGGCACTTGCTCTCATCTTCTTTACAGGCAGTCATCATCATAGCCTTCTGCGGGGTAGATAACAGCAATCTTGGAAATGGGCCTCTGGTATTCTCCATCGCGGGTCTTGACCTTAACATTTCTCACTCTGCCGTCTCGTCCAAGGTACACGTTAATGATGCAGCCAACATTCCATTTCCCATGAACCGCATTTGGTGATTGCATAGTGACAAAGTCACCCACTCTAATATTTCTTTTCTCTGCGTGCCACTTTTTCTTTGGCAGCAGTGACGGGAACACATCCCGAGTCCAACGGGTCCAAAAGGAGTCGACGATTTTCTGAACAAACTCAAATCTATGTCGCGGGTTCTGCGTCTGACGGAACGGTCCTTGTGGAACTTGTGATGATGCTCGACCAAGTAGGATATCATTGGGACAAATGTATGAGCCATCATCTGGATCGTTGGGAATTCGTCCTATTGGGCGCTGGTTGACTAGGTTTGCTACTTGCAATAGGCAGGTGTGTAACTCAAAAGGGGTTAGCACTTGATCTCCGATCGCTTTCTTTAAGTTAAGCTTGCAGCTCTTCACTAGTGCTTCCGCACACCCATTCTGATGAGGAGCACCTGGTGTGGCAAATTGCCATTTCATCCCTTTGTCTGCACAAAATTCTTTTAGCCTGTCCGTATCCAATCCTTTCACCATTGCTTGTAGTTCCCGTTCAGGGGAGTCAGGGTGGCTTAGTGGTTATCTATCGGGCCTCCCACCACTGCAAGCCGGGGTTCAATTCTGGCCTCGGCCAGCATGTGGGCTGAGTTGCAGTCGATCTCAACCTGACTCGAGGGTTTTTCTCCGGGAACTCCGGTTTTCCTCCCTCATCAAAATCGACTCACAGCTAATTGACATCTAGCTGTGGTGCTGTGCTCCGACATCAAACATGGACTGTATAGCGGCAGCCAGAGGCGCCTTTGTATGCTTTCAACCATTTGTGAGCCGTTGTCACTAATCATCAATGCTGGCAATCCTCTAACAGCAAAGAATCTTCTTAACACCTGCATCAGTTCCATTGTTGAGCAGTCCGTTGCGAGTTCTAGGTGAACTGCCCTAGTATTTAAACAGGTGAATAGCACTCCATAGTGTTTGGTAGTCTTATTTCGACCAATCTTCACTTGGTACGGGCCAAAATAATCGCAGGATGTGAAGTGAAACGGAGGTGTCAAAGGAGCCAGACGGTTTTGCGGTAAGTCGGCCATGACTTGGGTCTCCACTTTCGCTGCCACTTCACGACAAATCACACATCTAAATTTGATTGTCTTCGCTAAGTCATGGGCTCGGATTATCCAATACTTTTTTCTTGATTTAGCTACTGTTGCTGCCACCCCTGAGTGTCCACACTGGTGAATGTGCTGTATGATCAACCGAGATATCCAATGATCGCCAGGCAGCAATACTGGATGCTTGCTGTCGTAAGAAACTAAAGCTTTCTCGACACGACCACCAACTCTAACGATGCCCTCTCGGTCGGTGTATGGACTGAGGTTCTTGAATTCACCTTTGCTGAGACGGTTCTTCAGACCTATCTGCAGTTCCTTTACCCACATCGTCTCCGCACTCTGTAGCTCTTCGTTTGAAAGGGGGCCATCTTTAGGCTTACAAGCCTGGTTTGCTAATCGGTTGCGCCAATGTGCGCGAAGGTTCCACACAAATCTTGAAGTATACGCTGTCACACGAACCAGTCTTTTCCAGCTTGAAAACTTTTTGCAGTCTAGGGGTAGCTGTCCCTTGTTTCCCTCAAAGACTAGGTGGACTGCGCGTTGTTCCCTCTCAACTCCCCTTTGGTCAGCAGCTGTTGCATCTTGTGGCCATTCACTCTCAGGAAGACGAAGGAAGCTAGGTCGTTTCTGCCACCTGTCTGCTAGGTTTTTCACTGATATCCCTCGAGATACCTGGTCCGCCACGTTTAGCTCTCCTGGAATGTGCCTCCATTCGGCAGGGTCTGAGTTGTCCTGAATTTCTCCTACTCTGACAGAAACAAAAGGTTTGAACCGCCTAGCCTCACTGCATATCCATGCCAATACTATCCTGCTATCCAGGAAATAGACTGCCTTTTCAAACTTGAATCGACATTCTTCTAAGATTGTCTTGCCCAGTCGGGAAGCCAAAACTGCACCCTGAAGTTCCAAGCGGGGGATGGTCAATCTCTTCAAAGGCGCCACTCTGGATTTCGCCGCAATAAATCGAACGCCAAATTCTCCGGAACTTAACTGCCATCTCGCGTATGCGCAGGCACCAAATGCTTCTTCTGATGCATCCGAGAAAACGCAAAGAATTGGCTGACCAACTGCATCGGGTGGAGTTAGGCAACGTTCAAAGCTGACACCGTTCAACTGCACCATCTCTTCAAATAGGGTTTTCCACTTCTCAAGAAGTTCGGAAGGTAGATCTTCATCCCAGCTGATGCCTCGTTTCCAAAGCGTTTGCAGGCCTATCTTCGCTTTTATGAGGAATGCGGTCGCGTATCCTATCGGATCGTAGACTTGTGCCACTCGGCTAAGTATTTTCCTCTTTGAGAGCTGAACCATTTCTTTGCCTTCAGGGAAATCTGCTGGCACTTTGAAGGACAGTGTGTCTCTTTCGCTAATCCAAACCACACCCAGGACCTTTTCCACTGTAATTCCTTGGGGGGACACTTCTTGTTGTCGGTTCTCTGTTTCTTCAATCCTGTTCGACACCCAGCCTTTAACTTGAAATCCTCCTGTCTGAAGTACGCTGTCTAGATCTGTTGTAAGCTTCTTTGCTTCTTTCACGGTTGATACAGAGTCACATATGTCATCCATATATGTGTTGTCTTCGATGACTTTGGCCGCTGCTGGAAAGGTTGCCTTTGCCTCTTTCGCGGTTTTCCTAAGGGCTGTCTGAGCCATCGCAGGCGCCGGTTTATCTCCAAATGTAAGTACAGTTTTTACATATACATCTGGTTCACGGTTTGTTTCCAGGTTTCTCCACAGGAACCTGTGTACCTGCTGATCCATTTCGGGGATTCGGATTCTATGATACATCTTCGAGATGTCTCCTAAGAAAGCCACTTGATTTTCTCGAAACCTAAGGAGAACACCGAACAAGTCGTTCAACAAATCGGGTCCCTTCATCCAGTAGTCGTTTAATCTGTGACCTTGGAATGCCGCTGATGAGTTGAAAACAATTCTGACTGGGGTGCTCTTGTTCTCGGGTCTTAAGACTTCATGGTGGGAGATATAGTGGACTGGACCTGTGTATTCTCTTGCTTCTTTTTCTGTCAACTTCCTTGCGAACTGTAATTCCTTCATTTCCATCATCTGCCTGTCATAAGCTCTGGCGTGCTCTGGGTTTCTAAGTAATCGACGTTCCGTTGCCTCCAATTTCTTCAACGCTTGTGACTTGTTATCAGGAAGCTGACTGGGATCCTTTTTCCACGGGTATGGGATTAACCAGTGGTTTCCAATTTTCTGACAGGAATCTTCAATTAATTTCGCTTCCTCTCGCTCTACTTGGCTAAGTTTTTCTGCTTCGCAGGTACAAGCCTTAACAGCAACGCCCATGCTCTCTGTGGACCAAAATGCTGCCAGGTCAACGGGTGCTTCCAACTTGATATGATACACATGGGTGGACGCTGACTGACCGGGTATTGCGCCAAAAACAACCCATCCCAGTGGTGAGTGCCGCGCGATCAAATTGTCAAACTTTCTAGTTTCTCCGGTGTGAAGTTTTGCCTGGTCAATTCCGATAAGCAAGTCCGTCTGTCCATGTCCCAGGTGGAGCTGATGTCTGTTGAGGCCAAGTTTTTTCGCAATATCGGTAATTTCCACCTGTGCTACGTCGTCGCTGATTGACGGGATTCCTATGGCGTCTATGACGTGTGCGCTGCGGTCCTCTAGTGATCTCAGCTGAACGCGATACATAATTGTCTTCAATTCTTCTTCCTCGCCGCCCACTTTTGTGATGGTTACCACGACTGATTTTCCTCTTAGCTTTAGATCCTCTGCGAGGGATGACCTGATTAAGCTTATCTGCGCTCCTGAATCCAGTAACGCATTGGCTTTTCGGGTCACGCTGCCAGTTCCTACTATGTCCACTTGTACAATTGGTAGCAATGCTCTCTGATTACTCGTCAAGGCGGAAACAGTTGCGACTGTCGGTTGCATGGCTCCATGCAAGAGCGGGTGATGGAAA
>JALIRR010012097.1:5000-10983 GCA_023091755.1 Montipora sp. Colony 1 RG-2022
GCTTAATTGCCGGAACCTACTAACACCGACCAATCTAGGTCTCCACCCGGCTCGTTTCGGTGCAATAAAACTAGTTGCACCGCCTGTCCTTTTATTGAGGATGGCCGTAATCAATACACTTTTTATAGTACTGGACAAACGTTTAAAATCAAATCACATATTACTTGTGAAACCTCTAATGTTATTTACATGATTCAGTGCACTAAATGTAATCTTCAGTACATCGGAGAGACCAAACGTCGTCTTAAAGGCCGTTTCAATGAACATAGGCGACCTATTATAAACCCCTTTTGTAGTTATACCCCCACTGCGGTTTCACGACACTTCCTGACTAGTGGTCACGCGGAGGATCACATGATCCTTATACCGCTCGAACAACTGCACACTAGCCGTGACTCCATCAGAAAGGCTCGTGAGGCATTCCTCATACACAAAGAAAAAACACTGGAGCCTGCAGGCCTTAACAGAAGAGATGAAATGTAATTTAGTTTAGCTACCTTTTTATTTTCTTTTGTTTATTTTACCTTGTTATCATGTATTATTATCTTTCCTCTTTTTTATGCATTTCCGTTTTTATTAATTTTACACATCACGTAGCCTTTTTATGTCATTTCCGGTAAATATAAAGATCTTGTAACCAGCGTTTATCCATTCAATAAACCTGAAGAAGGCTGGTGTTTGCCAGCCGAAATATTGTAACAACGCCTATCTTCACGTTGTCTTGACCAACCTTTGCAGTATATTCTCTATTTTTATAGACAATGCAAACAACAAAATTGTCGTAACCAACAGCAATTGGATTAAAATCAAATTTATTACTAATCATATATTGACTACCATTGAAATTTGTGTAACGACGAAAACCAAGATAACTACATGTATCTAGCTCGAATGGAAGCGTTGGTTGCTTAGCTACATTTTTTTGTTCAAAATAAAATTCTTTAGCAATTGTCTGGTTTATTAATTCCGATAATCTATTTGAGCTGTCGAATGTTGCTTCAGAAGAAGTACCACGATCTATTTTGAACAATACCATACAATATCTTGACATAAATTCCTGTAGAAGGGTTTCATTGAGATGAATTAATAGATAACTTTTCAAATAATCCAAACTTATTGCTGAACTATTACTAGCTGGAGGAGTTTGAAGTCCATATAAATCTTTTTTATTCATGTCGATTGGAATATGTAATAAAGTAAAGTAAAGTGGTGCATTTATATAGCGCCTTTATCACAAACGTCTCAAAGGCGCTTTACAATGATCAACTTACCCCCAGCGGACTGGAAGCATATACAGGCGCAAATTGCAGCCGCTTCTAAGCAGTCCATGCATGCTGGTACTCATTAGCCATTTATTATTTGCAATTTCATATGCTTTTTCATAATCATAAATACTGAAATCAAGATCATTCTTTGCTTCATTTTTTATTCCATAAATCAGAACATATATTGGCAACAGATTTGGGCTATCGTTGTGAAAACTACAATGAACGTTAATATATAAACGTCTTTGTATTAATTGTGAAGTACTACCTGGAGACAAGTTCAAGATACTACGATAATACTTATAATACTTTTTTTGTTATACTTTTGTCCATATTTATATTCATTTTTTCAAAACTAATCTTAAAAGAATTGAATTCCATACTGTAAAGGGGAGATTTTTGAAAATATATTTCAAGACAAACCGTGTAATGATTGCTGAAATTATCTCGAATCAATTTGAAAAGATTAAAATCAAAACGACCTTTGAATAGATTTGAACCATCTGGTATTTTTTGAACTTTCATAGTGAATGCTTTTTTGTTTGTTTTATGTGGTGAGTCATTATAAGTGATTAGACTGGCGTCTTGAATGCCAAAATCAGTTGTTAATTCACCATCATCCATTACATATTTCAACACATTTTCTCTGTTTTCATGTGTGCTTATATGACTCTCAGCTATTCTTCTGCCTGTGTATTCTGTATTTTGAGTAGAAATTGTTGCAATTCCATCATTAACTTGCTTTAAAGTTACTGCATCTTGATTATGTGAAGCATTTCTAACATTACTTATTTGGAAATTATTCATGTATCAGACATCGACTGACTGCCGTCTTTTAAAATCACAGTGTTTGTATCCTGACACCATCCTGACTATTTACCTGATTTTTAACACGTTGAATCAACTTATTATTTGCGTCCATATTGTCTTGTAATGTTATTTTTTCCGTTTTTTTTTGATAATCGGAGAGTTCTGTTTTATCAGCTTTTGGAACTAAACCAGTTTCTAATTGATGTTTTGTTACAGCATCACTATTGTCAGTTCCTTCTGCAAGATTGCTGATTTTTTTATTTTTCATATTAATAGGATTTTGGGCTTCAATATTGTCACTATTTATATTTAAATCGAAATAACCAGTCATTTTATCAGTTCCATCCTTTTTCAAATAATCTGAAAATTTGTTTGTAATATTAGTGTTAATTTGATCAACATATTTTTTGGTACTTGCGTCACTATTTGATTGTGGCTCAGCGACATTTCTCAATTTTTTATTTTCCATATCATAATCCCCATCATCAGTCAATTTGAAACCAACACCTGGTAATCCACGAATTGATTCACTTATCGTTGAAGATGATGGTGATGGTAATAGTCCATTTGAATAACTCATTATATAATTGAATTATATTATTTTTTCATTGAAGTTTTTGGTTGTGAATTTTCGTGGCTTATCAATATACACGAAGCAATATGGTTTTTTAGTTGCTTTCTCGTATAATTCTTTTGGAATACTGTTTTCACGACAAATTAGGCTCCTTTCATTAGCACTTGGGAAATCATAAATAGAGAAATGTGAGCAGTTCAATCTTATGTCTTTTGGTGTCTTATAGTAGCTCTGACTAAGATAAATCACACTGCAATTTTTTTGTCTCCCCCGTATAAAATAGTCGACTAATGGTTTTTGGTTCTTATCACATACGAAATCGTCGAATATTACCAGTTTCTGACCATCGTCTGTTAATTCAGATACTGGCAGTATTTGATCATTGCTTGCTTCAATAACATTATAACCAGCCTCATCACTTATTGGTTGGAATACATCCATAAGATTCTGGTACTTGGACTGCTCTAAGTTTTTCGCATAGAGGAAGATCTTATCAACAAAGAGCAGTTCCATGATCATGTGCATCAGTGTATTCGTTTTTCCCGACCCGGATGGGCCGCAAATCAGCATTCAGAAACATCGGTCAGGCATAAAATCATATAACTGTCTAAGTTGGAGACTACATCATCTTCAATATCATAATTTGGTATGATCATTTATATTATATGGGTATATTATTTCAATACAACACGGTGTACAACACGGGGTTAAACACAGTGTTAAACGTTATTTTTATATGATATTCATTTTTATGTAATGTAATAATATAATGAGTTTATTGAAGTGGAAAGAACTCGCAAAGAAAAAATCTGAATTAGGGGATAAGATTAATTATGTCCATAATGCAATTACAAAACATAACATTGGTGAACAGACAAGCCAGCAGTCATTGGCGAAGGTATTCAAACCAGTGACTAGTAAATTAGATGATGTTATTGACAGTAATTTGAGGATGCCTGCAAGGAAAAAACGACCACTGAAGAAAGGGGAAGTTCCGAATTACGGCATTGATATTGAGGATGAAGTTGAGGACATGAATCTTGGTGATTTATTTGATGAAGGAATTCAACCTGAGACTACTAAGCAACTAGTACCAAAACCACCAACATATGAAGAATCTTTACAAGATCTTTTGGAAGGGAATAAAGAGTTTTATATCGATCCTCAGTACTTTCAAGAACTCAAGAGTTGCCACCGGAATACGATGACGACGATGAGATCGATTATGCATTAGATGATAAAGATATGAGTAATGAAATTTTGAATAACATGGGTATCAGGGATTATGATTCCGTTGAAAAGGTATTAAATCAACCAGAAATGACACCCAAAAAGACCAATACCTTTCTAAATAAGATTATAAATGATGCGGCAAAAAAGAAAGCAATTAAGAGTCCCTGCCCGTAATTATCAAACACAACTCGGCAAGAGTCGAAAATTCGATTTCGCTCATATTTTTATGGTAGACAGGCTAGGGCATAACAAAAACTAATGGATAGTTTTTTCGGCAAAATATCCTTTTATTTCAAAGAAATATGCAAATTACCAAATTCCGTTAAAATCGCCATGTCACGCACTATTTTATTAAACAACTTTGAGAGTCTCGCATGGAAAACAACATTATTTTTCCGTCTTTAGAACACTCAAATATTTTTGTGCAATGTTTAAATGTGTGCTTGGTCGATTTTAGTGAATGTTGTGCTGTTGTTTTGGGTGGAAAATAATTAAATTTCGAAGACATGTATTTCATTCACTTAAAAGTACTTCGTAAATATAATTAATTTTCATCATGTGCGAAACCTTCAAATGGATTAAGCTTCTGCTGGTTGAATCGTAGAAGAATTGTCTACAGATTCCTGTAAAAATTTCTTTGGGCAAATGATTGTGAGCGACGCGAGAGCTTTTCAAAGTACGTTAAAAATGCAAATATTTGCCCTTCGTCGTCAAATATCAATTGACGGGTTACACGTAAATCTTAGCATGCGCCACATGACTTGACCCATATTAAGTTGAAATAGACACAGAGGTGATAATTTCGAAATTTTCTAACCTTATTGGCAGTAAGAGACAGGTCCATAGGCCGATTTAACGTGTTTCTTTCACGATTCGTCGCCTTTAAGCGGTCAAAGTTTGCTTCTGTGTAGACAACGTCTAATGCACATCGCCAACTGTCAACGTAATCAGTGGTCGAATATCATGAATCTGTGATCTTCTTTCGCGGCATATAATCATCACTGCATCTACCTAAGTCAACAACTGCTAAGCAATTCGTGGATAGTTGTTTGTGTTGTACGTACTACACCAAGTTGACCAAAATATTACATTTGATTGCGACCTTTTACCTTTGCTCCCAAGAGTGTCGGCGCCCGCAGCACAATCTTGCAGCGTTCGTTATTTGGTCGTCACGCAATGCTATCATTTTAGTAGGTAGCTACACCGGTAGGGGTATATAGTAATCAGGGGTTTCAATAAAATTTGAAGTAGGCAGCTGGTTTGAGTCTAGTAGCCGACTGTATCAAGAAGGGGCTAGCCGTTAGGCCCCTTCGTCGAGGGGGGTCTGGGGGCATTCCCCCACAGAAGATTGTGAAATCTGGAAGCTCTGAAATGCGATTTCCAGCGTTCTGGGCACCACATTGAGTACAAAGATAAAGGGAGATTTCCTATCAACAGAGACACTGTGTGCAATTAATCCCATTCTCTTGAAAATTCCCAGCGAAGAAAGATTTGGACTTCCTGTCATCATTACTACCAATTTCAAGCTGCCGGGAACGGCAAACTTTTTTGCGCGTTTTTTCAAGCGCGAATTTAAACAGAAATCAGTTCTGTCGAACGATAGGAATATGTCCTTTTAATCTGAACAAACGAAAAATTTACTGTTTTTGGAAAACAAGTCTTGACGGTTACTCAATAACAACCTGTTTTACAATAAACGTCTTGACATGTTTGGGGACGTAACTAAACGTAATTGAATTACGTAAAAAAATGTGACGGTTGGTCTAGGCAAAAATGCGGAAAAAAGTTATAGCCGTTCACTGTAGCTGAAAGATGGCAATATCAAATCTGATAATTATTTTGAAATTGAGGTTAAAAAAAGTACATTCAAGTCGATCGAAATGAATTTTACTTCAGGTTTGAAGGAATCCCTCAATTAATTCAATTTAGGGGAAAAAGTAGCCGACTTCTCTGAGCGAAGTAGCCAACGCTTTTCGTCGGCTGTCGGTGCTTATTGAAACCCCTGAGTAATAATAATAATAATTAAAAAATCAAACAAATAAAAAAAATGTAAAACAAATATAAATATTTGATTTCGATATATTCGTATTTTGCTTTCCAT
>JALIRR010012098.1:5000-10977 GCA_023091755.1 Montipora sp. Colony 1 RG-2022
CTTAACTGTCGCTATGCTTATGCCGAAAGTAGCTGCTGCGTTTGTATCTATAAGCCATTACAGTGTATGAAACCTTTATTCGGGTGTAATTCACCTACGGGCGTCGTTAAATCCAGTTTGCGAAAATCAGCATAGACACCTTCGAGGTTCTCCACTGTGGGGACTGTGTTTTTGTGCATTGAGAGCGATTTCGTCACCAAGAACAGTAGATTCGCACTCATTAGGTTTTTCCATCACTATCAAGGGTTAACCCAACTGGTTAATCCCCATTTTCTCAATCATGTCAAGTTTCAGCAATTCTTCCGTTGTTTACTTTGGCTCCTCTCATTGCAGGCAAACGTTCTACCTGGGAGCTACGGGCTAAACATTTTATCGTCGTGTTTTAAATTGATAGTCTTTCAGTTTCAAACCTTCAAACACTTTGGAAATTTTGCCTTGAGTGCAGCTTTTCTGTTTGCTTGCTTGCTGTGTTTTCCCGTGGGCATCATATTTCAATTCGTTACCTTCCATTAACAGGCGGGACAACAACTCAGCACACCCAGCATCTATATCACGACCTAGTAGTGTTGCAGGTTGTCGCGCGTGATATAAAATTCGCCATTGCGAATTTCATGGTCATAGGCATTTCTGCTACGATTACACTTTTCCTGAGCTGAGTGGTTCGGTGATGCACAGCATAAACTCTCTCCATCTTACCTCCCATCAGTTTACTACTCCCCTTTGGCACCAACACTCCTTCTGACATTAAATTACAATTGCCCTAACTGCTAAATAACGTTTATGTTTCATTTTCCAATCAGCATCTCTGGCAGTGTTTTGTGCTTCTCCGCCTTTGCGCTGAACACATAGAAATCATCCCCGTTTCCATGGCTTTCATCCATCGTTTGCTCTGTCACCTGATGCAGATCTTCAAGCAAATTTTGTGATTTCTTTGCCATCCTTCCATGTCGGGTTGCCTTTCTGCGGTTATTTCTAATAACGTAAAAACAGTTTCGAATCGCGATTTAGCGTATTCTTTTATACCGCCGATTTTTTGCAACACACTTAAAATGGCCGACTTTGCCGCATTTTCCACACTTGTGATCACGTGAGCGATAAACAATCTTCTGCAATGACCGCCTTAGCCTACCGCCAGCACTGTTCCTTGTTCGGAATCCCATATCAATACGTTGTTTATCGGGTCTTCTGAAAATAAGGGCAAAGGGCTTCCTTGTCGGGTATTGACTGACGAGGGATTTCCAAATATTACTGACCGCTTCCTCACGGTACATACCTTCGGCTTTTAGATTTCTATCCTTGATAAAAGAAATTGCACGATTCCACCTTGATTATCCTGTTTACTTGCTCACAGTGTTCCGCGAGTTTTCGCAAACGAGCAACAAAATTGTTGATAGTCTCACCAGCCGATGGTTTTGCCGCTAGAAAGGTTCGTCGAGCCATCGGAGCATTTTTTCGTGCGCAGTTTCTGAAATGGTCGCGTTGTCCAGCCAATTGGGAATTCGCCGCGCCCCCGCGAACTTCGGCAGGAATGAGCGGCTGCGCGATTCGATCACAGGGTCCAGCAAGTAAAGTGCGAGCCTTTGGCAGAAGTGCCAACTCCAGCAAGTGACGTACAATTCGAATTCAGCTTTCCAAGTTGTCCATCGCTGTGCGATGTTGCTGGTTGCCGACAGCGTCGAACGCAGGCAATCCTGGCAATCCGCTCAAACACAGCCATTCTTTCGAGTTTTATCCACTGTTTAAACTCGTGTCAATCTCAGTAGCCGCGTGGCTATTTCCCCCCCCCCCCCCCCCCCCCCCCCCCCCCCCCCCCCCCCCCCCCCCGTCGCCAAACCGGGGGGGGGGGGGGGGGGGGGGGGGGGGGGGGGGGGGGGGGGGGGGGGGGGGGGGGGGGGGGGGGGGGGGTTTATATTTATTTTTGCCATGTGTCCCTCCTTTTCTGCTTCTCTATCCCATAATATACGGAATACTCGTAACTTCCGCTTCCGGTACACTACAGTCACGTCCATCGAGACAAGGATTTGCATTTTGCGGCACTCTTATTGTTTCTATGTTTAGCCAGCTTTGAGTTTGCCTGAACGAGTATATCTTTTAAGGATCTGACATGTGACGGTCCAGGATTAGCTGTGACAGGTTTTCGTAGTATTACCTAAAAATTCAGGAAACATTGGATTACATAACGTAGAACAAAACATGAGTGTAAAATGAGATCCAAGAAGCTGAGAAATTGTAATTGTCAATTTGGAAGAGGCGATATTTAAGAATTAACAAGTGGAAGATCAAGAAATTATCTTACAAACAGCATGCAGATGAATAACACTACACACAGCCCTACCTTCATGAATGTTTTGATGCTGCAGCGACGTCAGTCTATCTGCCACCTGAAGAAGGGTATCTCACAAATTATTTAATTGCCTATTATTGCATGACTTCCATGAGTCTTTGAAGATCAATATAAATTTATGAGATTGCGAAGAACAAAAGCACGTGGAAATGAATGGCACGAGACTACAGAAATTTTCACTGATGTATCTCCAACCGACATCCATAATTTTTGGAGTTGGTCTCCATTTCAAGAGAACTCAACATACAAGATTACGGGATACAAGGATCGACATTAGGAGCGAACAGTCAAGCGGGTGCAATATCGACTTGAACGCCATATTGCAAAGAACGACCGGGTTGTTAAACGAAAAAGTTCGGATTATCAGCTGGATTGATAAGTGGCTCTCTGCGATCGATACAAATCCAGTTGTCAACTCAAATGTTCAAATACGCGTTCGTTCCTGAGTAGTCTTCTTACAATTCTCAGTGTGAAGTTCAATGTTGTATGCTTGCCGTCGACTGTGACATGCAAAGTTTAAAGTTGTGCTATGTTGAATGTTTACGTTGAAAATAGAAGTTATCAAAGTGAAGTTGAATGTTGTATTTGTTACAGTTGGTTGTCGAAAAAGTGAACAGAAGTTGAAAGTTGTAAGGTAAAGTTGAATGTTGCCCAAGCCAAAAAGTTGATTTTAGCGGAGATGGAACACCATATAAACGCTATTTTACTTTGTGCTTTCATCCTCTCATGATAAAGATCTAAATGGACCTTCTTTACTCATCTCAGTAATTTAAGCTTATCCTTCATCAGAGCTTCTGATGCAGAAAAAATTAAAGAGTATGCGGAAATATTTTGCCCTATTATGCGTAAACATGCGTTGATTATGCAGAAATTTAAACAATTTATAGAACTAATAATTAGGCCCATCCAATGTATTTACATGCTTATGGTTAATCAATTATCAAAATTGCGACCAATACAGTTGCATCAGTTACGACTGATTTTTTTCCCTCTGCGATACCACCAATTTGCGACCAGCTTTTACCGTTAAAATAAAAAGGTTAGTAATCTGCATTTTTCCGAAACTTTTACTAAAATAAATAAATTAAGCGATAATTTTTTTCTTCTCGTCATGAATTTTGTTTCAATTTGGAGATATGGAGCAAAATTGTGATGTGGTTGACCCACGATCCATTCCCTTGATCATTCACCAATATATTTTCAGCAGTTTTTAAAACATAATTGTAAATGCATTTTGTTTTGTACAACTTCATCCCAATGACTCTCCTACTTCTACAAATGATCAATTTAATTTGCTACTATAACTTGTTGCTAAATTTTCATACCTTGTTGCATCTTTTTTAAACGTTTTGAGCCTAGCTAGGGTATGTTATGAAACGGTTTAACTAAAATCCTGGCTCATTGCTGAAAAATGCGAAGAAACTGCTTATGAACTTTCATCTTGCAAACGAAATGGTGTGTTTTCTTCGATGTTAAGGAAAATAACCGTTTCAAAAAAGTCAAATTTCAATGTCTTTGGCTTTTGTGTTTGTGAGGATGGTAAGCAGCTGCTTTATCACTAATATTAGGCATTTCCTCAGTTTTATGCAGAAACAGCATTGCGAGGGGAGAATGAGCCGCAAAAGATTCAGATCTGTATAGTCGAGGACTGTACCAACAACTTTTGTCACAGACTGTAGCCAAATGAAAACCAAATTAAAGCTTTGAGGGAAATAATTTTAGAGAAAAATTAATAATTAAATTTTTGAGATGACTTACACGTATTTGATAAGGTTTGAAGTTTCAAATGTGGTCAAACTATAGTTGTTAAATTGAAGTGCTTTGCTCAGTGCATTTTAACTAGTTCATTACCTAAATTTCTGGTTGTGGCTGTAACATCATGACCAAGAAAATTTTATGTTGAAGAATCTTTCCCCTACAAAACAGGTGACTGCAAGAGGTCTGCAAGAGACAAGAACCATGAGAAAATGGATTAAGAACTCATGTTTTTATCATAATAATATTATAAAGAAGTTAATAAATAATTCAATAATAGCCTTAAGTGAATTTCTTGCTGTGAGCCTGTCAGTAAAATTAAAGTTAGACAAAAATGAGATAATTCTAATTCCAGAACAGAGCACTGTCTCATAATTACAAAATTATCATGGTGGGTGACAAAAATATTTATGAAGATGTTTCAAAATTATCTGAAACTATGGGCATTTTGTTTTTCCAAGCCTAGTTTTCATATCTTTTAAAATATTATTTCTGATATTTGTGGGTATTGTGTTATAATTAATTACAGTAAATTTCATTTGGAAGCACACCACATGTGTAGGATTACAAAGTCTTACATGCTCATTGTACATACCTGCAATAACTTGATCTTTAATAATCTTATTCAGAATAGTCTGGAAATCACATCTTTGGTTAAAACGTTTCCTCCTTTCGAGAAAACAAAATTGAAAATAAGCAGTTAGAGAATCACTACTGCAGGAACCAGAAATATAGCATCCACCTTTGAGATGTCGATTTTATACATCTTTTATTTTTGGTTACTTTTTCTGTCTCCAGTTAAATTTCGTTATTTTTTCTATTCCTTTTTTATTACTTATTTTTAATTTTCATTCAATTTTCTCTAATTACAGTATGTTCCCTTATCTATTTATTTTTTATCCAAGCCTTGTCTTAGAAAGTTCCTCCCTTTTAATACACTCTTGTACTTCTGGTTGTTTTTGAAATTAAAATTTTAATTTCACACAGAGTTTGTTTCTTTCGTTAACTTTATTGTGGGGTTGAGAGTTTGCGTTGTGAACATCTCCCCCTCATTTTACAGACTGACCATAACTTTTGTCTATGATTTTCCCTCAACTCACCATCCACACACACACTATTCCCCAAAACTACCTACTGATTGATGAATGTTTTAATTAGTAAAGAGAAACCCCTTCTTGTAAGGCGGATTCTTCTATAAACACCAACTAAGACAGCCACAAAGGTTACTAGGTTATCTGCTGCATCATGTATTCATATTAAACAAAAAACCAGAAATTCTAATTCAAAATTTTGCTTTCAAAAATAAGTGAGTGTTACTACTACTGAAAGCCATCAAAAACATACATGTACATGTTGTATAGTTCAATAAAATTTAAGAAAGGCCATGTACACATACTTCACAAAGTATTTATCTGCTTTTATAGAAGAATGGAATTTTGGATTTTACATAACAAATGGCCAGTGCAGTGTTGCAAGACAAAAATAATAATATGATGGTGAAGTGTTCAATTCAAATTAAAAAAAAAACTTCTTAGTAACTGACACGATATTATTAAAACACAAGTCAGTCTGCTCGGGATTAAGCACAATTGTTTTAACAACCTATGATATTGCTTTACTCATGTCTAGCCTAGGGTAAGGGTAGTTACATCAAAGATTAAATCTACAATCATGGACAAAGAGTTGAGGCTAATTCCCTGTTTTTTATGCTTGTGGACCAGAACTTGAAAACAAGGCCATGAATGCCTCCTCCCCCTACCACAACCCAGCAAAATGGGTAAAATAGGCCATTGTGGAGAGGGGGAGTCCTGATACATGTATCAAGATTTACCTCACCCAACAAAAGATTAAAATCCCCTTTGTTATGGACAAGGAAGG
>JALIRR010012099.1:0-10975 GCA_023091755.1 Montipora sp. Colony 1 RG-2022
ACAGAGGGGATAGAGGGGATGCCTTAGGTGGATGAAGAGTGGTGAGGTGGGGGTGTTACAGAAGAAGAAAAGAAATGAGGGTAATGGTTGAAGACAGGGGTAGAGAAAGGAGGAGATTGAGAGTACGTGTCAAAGGAAGGGAAGACGTAGACAATGAGATGTAAAGGGACTGACTGTGGGAAAAAAATAATGGGGAAAGAGAAACGGGTAGGGTAAGAATGAGAGAGGAGAAAGTTTGGGACAGGATCAGATGGAGAGCTGAAAAAGATTCCTGCAAGATGTGTCTTGACCCATTGACACCCAAACCGACCTAAACCGGTCAGACGCCAGATGATTTTACTCGTCAATGGGGAACCCCAGGAGTCAATGGGTTAATCACTCACTGAAAAACCCATGTCCCATTAATTTACATTTTTTGTCGTAGAGATTATTTAGTATTTATGTGGTGCAGTGTTGTGGGGGAAGTTGCATTACTGAATTTCTTAAGGGCATGGCATGTTTGTTGGTTACGGTACGCGAGCCATTTTCCCCGGGCAGGTAATAATTATCTGCTTTGAGCTTTATTCTAACTAGCTTGCAATATGCTTATTATTTAACAATAATTTTTATTTAAAGTAAATGAATAGTGATAGGTGAGTCACCATTGCCTGATTTCAAGCTGAAGGGGACTAGGTACGAGTCTGTAAATTATGGGATTAGCAACTATTGATCCACATTGTCAGAGAGAGCACACCGAGATTGGTGTGCACTTTCTGTGTGCACTTTCTGACTATGTGGATCGATAGTTGCTAATCCCATAATTTGCAGACTCGTACCTTGTCCCCCTTGGCTTGAAATCAGGCAATTACAAGCAAAAAATATTTTAAAAATTTTGTTAATCTTGGTTTGAATCATGGCTTACTTGAACAGTGAACCTTGTCTATCACATTTACTGTTATACTCGAAAAAAGAAGGCAAATGGGAAATGTGGGATGTTCAGTCTTGAGCAGGCACTGGAAGTCAGTTGTCTGGATCACAGCCTGAAAAGCTCTGTGTTTAGCAACAGCGAGTCCTTGGTGCCAGGCCAATAAATAAAATCAGACAATCCAGAGGAAAACAGCATGTCCAGATGACCAAACATTTCTTTGTAAATTTTGACGTATTTAAATGGTTGTGTCACAGTCAAAATTAACCCAATTAACACCAAACTTGGGGATTTTGTAAAGCTTGGTGTGCACTTTCTGACTATGTGGATTGATAGTTGCTAATCCCATAATTTGCAGACTCGTACCTTGTCCCCCTTGGCTTGAAATCAGGCAATTACAAGCAAAAAATAATTTTAAAAATTTTGTTAATTAATCTTGGTTTGAATCATGGCTTACTTGAACAGTGAACCTTGTCTATCACATTTACTGTTATACTCGAAAAAAGAAGGCAAATGGGAAATGGGAAATGGGATTAATATTGACACTTCACCATGATCTCAGGCATGTGTGCTGTTGTGCTCACCCATCAAAACGATCCCAAACCACCACAGTGAATAGTGACAATGGCAATTTCTTTGAGACATTTCTGAAGAGACATTTTAATTTTCTTTGTAGACTGTACATACATTACAGCAATAAGCCATAATAAATTGGTGCGGTGACAAACACTCTAACTTAAAGTGTTTTCATTTTGATTTATTACTTAACTGATAACTTTTGTCAAAATAATATCTTGAATTACTGTACATACTTTTGAAGCATTGAAAAAAATTAAGCTGAAACATACATGTAAGTGTGTCCTTCTCAGTTTACTTTTCGGCTTTGAAAATGCTTTGTGGCCAGTTGCAAACTGTCCGTGGGTATCTCGTCAAGCATTCAACGCTTTTCACAAACGAAAAGAAACTATTTTGGCCAAGTTTACAACATGAATATATTACTCTTCCACTCCCCTTGCTGCCCTGTATAGAATTAAATGCAACTCCTTTGAACAAGGTACATCCCCAAAGTATGCTGTCTGAAGGAAAGATCAGGGACAAGTTGTTTAAAGCCTGTGGATTTTTTACAGTATTTCACTGGTGCTAGCTCTATAGCATGGCTTCAAGCAACAGGTACCAACAGGTACCCTGACAAATGTACACTACACCACAATGTCGTAAATACAGCTGTAGCTTGGCCAATACTGTCACTGATTAACCAGGGAACCAACATAACAGACCACTATCCATTTTCTGTGAAATATTTCTGATCTGTCATCTCTATGATAATGTTGGCAGTCACTGCTACATTTTTTTTGTAAAATTTGCTGGGAACACTCCTTTGATGCCACTCAGCTCTAGGATTCCCATAAGCCAGCCTTCATCCTGCAGACAGAACATACAGCACACATGTATGAAAAGAACAATGCTTGTAAGATGCCACCGTGAATCATTGATAATAATTATTGGCCTTTTCTCATCAGATTCCTAAGACCTTTCAAATACATTTAACTCTACCTGCTGACCGGTCGAAACCGACCATACTTAGTATTTAACTCTGTCTAACGCCAAACGATTTTACTTGTCGGTAGAAAACCCCCAGGAGTCAATGGGTTAATAAATCCCTTTGACATCCAAACCAGCCGAAGGCAGCCGAAACTGGCCATACTTAGTATTTTACTCTGTCTGACGCCAGACGATTTTACTCGTCAATGGGGAACCCCTGGGAGTCAATGGCTTAATCACCCACTGAAAAACCCTTTACCCCCTAAACTGGCCATACTTCGTATTTTTTTCTGTCTAATGCCAGATGATTTTACTCATCAATGGGGAACCCCCAGGGGTCAATGGGTAAGAATGAAAAAAAAAAACACCTCAAAGCAAAGGCAGTAGAAAGCACCTAAATATAACCACAGTATTAATGTTATTGAAGAGAAAATATTTTTTTCAATGTTGACTTGGGGATAATCAGAAAAAACCCAAGTTGTTCTTTGCAGGAATCAAACCTACAACCTTCTGATTACAAGTTGGGATGCTCTACCACTAAGCTATAGGAGACTTGTCACATAGGAGGCTACATTTATGTCACACGTGACCAGTATCCACAAGACTGAAATGACCATTCAAATTCCTCTTTGCAGCTCCCAAGATTTGAATGGAATCTTCATAGCTAACTCTTTTTATTTTTAATGATTATATCAAAGGGTACATCCATGAGAATTCAGAATCTCAAGAACAAAATTCAAAACTGACACGAAGACTTAATGAAATTTTAAAACAACTGGTCACACATGACATTATTTTGACTGCAAACCAGGGGACGATTGTTCAAAAGCTGATTAACATTAATCCCTGATTAAATATTAACCAAGGAGTATATCTCTCTACTCATAAATGACATTAAACGCTGATATTTGGGAATATTTTACATTAGAAGAAGTCAATCTTGAAAAACAAAAATTAGCAAAAGAAACTCACCAAAAAGTTGAAACAAAAGTTTACACTAATCCTGGATTAAGTTACCGGTAATCAGCTTTTGAACAACCGGGTTTAGGTTCATGTGACAACATTCCTAGCTTTCATAGCTGGGACTGAAATTGTTGAAACGGTGCATTGTGACTATTGAAATGAATGACTCAGATGCATCTTTTTAACCCATATAGATGAGGTTTTTTCAGTGGTGATTCAGGGTCACTGGTGCCATCATGTCACAGGATCTCTTACTCCAATGTGTGGTTTATTCTCAAGACCAACTTGAAGAAATTGATTTGTTTGTGTACCTGTTCTTCTGGATCATCAAATTCCACCACGTTGATGATTTCTCCCTTCTCAAATGATAACTCGTCATCATCTTCGGCGATATACCTGTAGGCTGCTCGCACCTTACAGTAAAAATGAGTTTACAAGTTACCTTTAGAACATCTACTGTATCAGTAACGGGTTAAAAGCAGAAAGATACTGTACAGTCAAAATTAAAAAAACAGACTTGTAAACAAGCAACTGTTAAGTTTGTAACCCAATTTCTCTTCTCCTTTTTATACATTAATTTTACAATTCAATCATTGCAAATAAACAGCAGTTGCAAGTGGGATGTTCAGTCTTGAGCAGTGCAGGCACTGGAAGTCAGTTGTCTGGATCACAGCCTGAAAAGCTCTGTGTTTAGCAACAGCGAGTCCTTGGTGCCAGGCCAATAAATAAAATCAGACAATCCAGAGGAAAACAGCATGGAGCAATGATTTTGTTTAGTGGCTAATTCGCCAATTTTAACTCATTGACTCCTGGGAGTGAGCAATAACAGATTTTACTCATCAACTGGGAACATCGATCCTAAGGCTCTTGAGGTGTCAACGGGTTAAGCAAAAACCCTTTAAAATCCTTACTTTTGGAATTGCACTTGTTAAATTAATATTGTTACATGTATTATCTTCATCATCGTCATTATTATTAAAAGTACTGTTTACTCCCACAGAGTTTGAATATGATTTCCTCACAGGTTGTTCGGTTCACAGAAAGTCAAGAATAATAATAGTAATTATTAAAAACTGGATCATTGGATAATGCAATTCGAGAGTTTTGATTGGCTAAGCCATCATGGGTTATGAGCCATTACACCATGATCTACAAACACGGCAAGCATATGCGTGATTTTTTGGGCCTTTTTATTTTTATTATTGTCTAGTTTTTTATATTTTGGGGGCGTTTTTAATAAAACAATTATTCCACTTGCGCTTGTTGGATATGAGATGATTATAGCCAACTTGGCACTACGCGCCTTGTTGGCTATCTATCATCTCATATCCAATGCGTGCTCATGGAATAATTGTTAATTATCATTATTAGAAGTACATGTAGTATTTATTTAGTAAATTATTACCATCATCTGCCTTCCAGTGAATGTAAAAGAGTATTAGAGTCATCATAGCGCGATCTTCAATTGAGTGTCGAAAGCAATTAGGGAATTGCTTTAGGTTTGCATTACTTCACTCAGTGATTGGTTGAAAGTTCTCGCGCCATTTTTTCAACCAATCAGAGATGAAATCAAAACCAATCGTGGCTCACGCGTGCACATTTTCCCGCGCTTTGTGTCCGCTATGTGTAATTACTTCGAGTTAGGATTGGTTTGCTGGATTGTCTCCGTCCTTTTTGATTGGCCAAAGTAATTACTTTGGTTTTGGTTTTACGACACTCAGTTGAAACTCGCTCTATTGTACTCATCAAAATACTTTACCTTATACAAAAGTCCAGGAATCTCATTTGAATTCTGCTCTTGCTTTTCGTTCTCTGCAAGTGCTACAGATGGGGGAGGAGTTTCATCACTTGATGGTGAACCTTTCGTCTTTTCAGGAAAAGAATAAAGATGGCTATTATTTTAAAGATAACATGAAGTTATTGTAAGGTGACATTTACTGCAGAAAATGGTGAACTTCAAGATTTGAGGGCCTCACTTCACAGAACACCCTCGTGAAATGAAAATTAAAAGGAAGGTTGTTTGCTGAATTTTCTGGTCGCAGGAGATTGTATCCAACATTTCACAAGGAGGTCGTTTTCCATGTTTCTCATGATAAATTGGCATCGGAAAAGACGTATCTGAAATCTACCCAAAACTTAATCAGTTCTACACAAAAAACATTTGAAATATTGAAAGATAACATGAAGTTATTGTAAGGTGACATTTACTGCAGAAAATGGTGAACTTTAAGATTTGAGGACCTCACTTTACAGAACACCCTCGTGAAATGAAAATTAAAAGGAAGGTTGTTTGCTGAATTTTCTGGTCGCAGGAGATTGTATCCAACATTTCACGAGGAGGTCGTTTTCCATGTTTCTCATGATAAATTGGCATCGGAAAAGACGTATCTGAAATCTGCCCAAAACTTAATCAGTTCTACACAAAAAACATTTGAAATATTGAAGTCTTTTGGGTCATAATCACAAGATACGACTTCCAACCAACTTCTTCACCACTGCACAACCTTTTCAACCATGATAAGCGAAACGAACATACTAGAGTTTCAAAATCTAAGGCTCTTGATCCTTATTATGGCTGTTCTCACAACCCTATCCTGACCTATCCACAAAAACTTAAAAACAATAATTTTATTATTACAACAAACATACTTGCTATGTAGATTAACTTGGGCAAAAGAAGTGAGTTATTACAGTAACCATAAGTAATAATATTATTGTAACACCCATGGATGCCCTAGCTTCCAACTGAACCCCCAAAATACAAAGAGCCTGCACTCCTTGCCTTGAAATACTTCATACACTGCCCTTGGATAATATTATTGTAAGGAAAAAAACACTTCAATTTTCATGTCACTAATGGGTGATACATTCTGGACATTACAAGAGCATTGCATTATTTATTTGTGGCAAATTCCCCTGGATAAAATTAATGGTTTAACTGTATTATCTGCTGGAAAATGATAAATCTAGCACATACAATGTACATGTATAGTAGGGAAAAGACTACATGTAGATGACTATTTTTACTTGGTGTTGCTTTTGGGGATTCAATGGTAAAGCACAATAGATGCACTGTGTTTACCAAATGAATGAAAACAAAAATCTATAAATGTCTTCATTCGCTTTTTTCACAATCCCATAATACAGTTCATTTTGGGGGGTTATTTGCATTAAAACAATGGATATCCAGTTCACTGAAGCATGATACAGTCCCAAGAGTACGTAATTAACTTGTATTTTTTTTTTATGTAAAGACCCCCCCAAAACGTATTGCATTATGAGATGGCGAAAATAGTCAATGGAGCATTATTTTAAAAACAAACCTCTGTGATCTCAGTTTGGGAGTCATGTGTATTGACAGGTAATGATGGCACTGGGGGTTTGTCTGCCTTCAACTGAGAGGGTGCGGGTCGACCAGATGGTGGAGATTTAGCCTTTTCTTGGCTCTCTGTTAATGCCTTAGTCTCCCTATCCACAGAATCTTGCTCATCTTGATCAGACTGTAAAAATGGGTTTAACCCTAAGAAAGAAATAATTGCAATGAAATTAATTATTAACAGACACAATAATTTTTTTAAAGACAAGCTCTGACAGAAACATGTATTGAAATGCAATGATACAATTATAATGATCTCAAAGAAAATACCATCTGCTGCACCAGTTGGTTTCTCTGTTTGATTTACATCATCTGAGAAAAAAGATAACAAGGACGAAGCATTTGAAGCCTGATTAATCATACATCCAGTACATGCATCAATGGTTTATTAGTTTTGATAAAGCAGCTTACAAAATCACAGGCAATACGAAAGTCCTGACCCCCTGGGAGCTGGGAGAGAGACTTAACACTCAGATTTTACTCTGTCCAATGCCAGACGATTTTATTCGTCAATTGGGGGCATCCCCGGGGGAGGTCCCATGTTTTATGAGTCAATTGGGGGCGTCCAGAGGGAGGTCCCATGTTTTATGAGTCAATTGGGGGTGTCCCGGGGAAGGTCCCATGTTTTATGAGTCAATCCCGGGGAAGGTCCCATGTTTTATGAGTCAATTGGGGGCGTCCCAGGGGAGGTCCCACGTTTTATGAGTCAATTGGGGGCGTCCCGGGGAAGGTCCCACATTTTATGAGTCAATTGGGGGTCTCCCGGGGGAGGTCCCATGTTTTATGAGTCAATTGGAGGCATCCCGGGGAGGTCCCACGTTTTATGAGTCAATCCCGGGGGAGGTCCCATGTTTTATGAATCAATTGGGGGCGTCCCGGGGGAGGTCCCATGTTTTATGAGTCAATTGGGGGCGTCCCGGGGGAGGTCCCATGTTTTATGAGTCAATCCAGGGGGAGGTCCCATGTTTTATGAGTCAATTGGGGGTGTCCCGGGGGAGGTCCCACGTTTTATGAGTCAATCCCGGGGAGGTCCCATGTTTTATGAGTCAATTGGGGGTGTCCCGGGGGAGGTCCCACGTTTTATGAGTCAATCCCGGGGGAGGTCCCATGTTTTATGAATCAATTGGGGGCGTCCCGCGGGAGGTCCCATGTTTTATGAGTCAATTGGGGGCGTCCCGGGGGAGGTCCCATGTTTTATGAGTCAATCCCGGGGGAGGTCCCATGTTTTATGAATCAATTGGGGGCGTCCCGCGGGAGGTCCCATGTTTTATGAGTCAATTGGGGGCGTCCCGGGGGAGGTCCCATGTTTTATGAGTCAATCCCGGGGGAGGTCCCATGTTTTATGAGTCAATTGGGGGCGTCCTGGGGGAGGTCTTGTGTTTTATGAGTCAATCCTGGGGAAGGTCCCATGTTTTATGAGTCAATTGGGGGCGTCCTGGGGGAGGTCTCGTGTTTTATGAGTCAATCCTGGGGGAGGTCCCAGGCCTAAGCACTCTTTGAAATTTTAGCTTTCATTTTATGGTTTGGTTAACTGCACTAACTCATTGACTCATGACTCATTGTCTCATAAATAGTGTACACTCGTCCCGGGCTGCCTGAGGAACGAATGGGTTGAAGGAATAGACTATAAATAAAACATGAACTAAGAATGGAATAATTTAAGCAAAACAAGACAAACATGAATGTCAATAGCCACTTACAAACACTTAAATCCAGAGATTTTATAGAAACAATACATCAAGAGGCTTCCGCAAAACTAGGAGTTTTGCAGACTTAAAAGTAACAATACTTATTTTTTTCATATATATGTTTTTTTTAAAAGAGGCTAAATTAGATGCACACTTTACACTGTAGGTCATCAGGGAGGGGGTTCCAGGACAATGCAGCTCTGTGTTTGAAAGATGATCTGCCTATAGATGTCAACTGGTTCTTGGTCTGGAAACAGACAGATGGTTTTTGTTTTCAATCCTCATTTGGGTTTTTGATTTCATTTCCTAATCTGGGTAACTTGGTAACTTGGTAATGGGTTTAAAAGGTTTTGTGCTGACCAGCTCCACCAATAATACAACTAATACAATTTGTGTACAACTAACAGACAAACTGTTTTTTTCACCTTGAAGTTCAGTGCCATCCACTGGAGCAGCCTCATCATTACACACTGCAACATCACCACTTTCTGGATGAGAAGAATTTGTTTGGGAATCCATATCATCACTGTCAGATACTTGATTTTCACTGAAAAATTAAGTATGGTTTTACCACACATTGAGCATAACAGAAACAAATATTGTCTCTCTACACAAACACTTCAAACCTTAGAGCAGGATAAGGTCTTTTTGTTGTGTAATTTCCAGTTGACATATCTTGAATCAAACCATCCATTAGGTCGTTCATTTGCGTCTTGGTCTAAAAAACAAAAAATCCATTCTAAAAACTCAACAGCAAATGTTGGAACAACTAAGTTGTAATCAGTGAAAAAGCAACACAGTTATTTACTGGTGAAAAATCTTAACTACAATATTGAGTGTGGAAACAAAAAGAAGAGAAGATGGAAGACGAGACTGGAAGCAGAGGGAAAGAAGGTGACCTGATTTAATAGTATTTTGTCTAACAAGCAAGTTAATTACCCTTGATGCCTCTCTGTGAAATACTCCTTCAGCAGTAAAAATACTTTGAAACGATGATACATAATAACCAATACGACTGCAAAATAAAAGAATGTGTTGGTTTTAAACGCAAACCATGTTGATGTGTATCTTGTAGTGGTACACATTAGTTTGAACTGGTACAAAATAGTTTGAACTGGTACAATTTTAATTGTACTGGTGCAAAAATAGTAAAAATAGTTTCATGATGTTTGTTGAACACAAAGAACACACTTCATTCATAACAGCTGTTTGCCATTCATTTACTTAGTTCAAGAGGCTACTGAAATAAGGACAGAAATAGCAAGACTTGTTGGAAATACTTTTAAAACAGTCTGGTTTGACCAAGAATAACAAGGGTGGTGTTAAGGAAGAATTTACTCAATTTAAGCCTAAACACTTGTTCTAGAATGGTTAGCTTTTATTTACAGTCATGATGTACTAAACATAATTTATTTTAAAGCCTGTTCCCATTTAGTGTATGTTGTGGCAAGGGCTAAGGATTGCTAACTAAAGGTGATGAGGAAAATGTACCAAAGTGCAAATTGAACTACAACGAATACATGTAAAGTTAGCCAAAATACAAGTATAATACAATATCTTTTTTTTCATAGCATACATTTTGACTCAATGCATGTTTACCTGTCAAATAAAGCAGGTAGTTCTTCATATAATTCTGCATGCAGTTTAGTATAAACAGATTTTGCCTCATTATATTCTTCTTCTGCCTAAGGAAAATGTAAAAAAAACACGGATCAGTGTTACAGCTTGTCATAACCAAGCACACTACCAAGGCATCACAACATGACACTGATAGTCAACTGTCTGGCCACCTATGAAGTGACATATCGATGGATGCATTGCTAATTAGGAGGATTGGTTAACAATCCATTTTTCGTAACAGGCTGTCACATTGGCAATACTCACCTGTGTTAGTTTCTTGGGATCAGTATTTTTTCCTTTGGCTTTCAGTGTCTACCGAAAATATACAGGTTTTATTAATGTTGTGATCAACAAAGAGGATGAAGCCATTCACCTTTAAAACATATTGATGACTTTCACTAAGTATTATACATACTTCCAAGTTGTGTCTGTAGCGGTCATAGTCCACAAGTTTTCTGCCACGTTTGTTAATTCTTGCCTATGAAAAAAATGCATTTATTCACTGAGTCAAGAAACGTGTTGAAAACCATGAGAACACCATCATAGGGTTGAGATAGCCCTTGAGACTTGAATGTGTTTTTAAGGACCATTAATTTTAAACAGTTTCAACATTAATTTTGACCGACATTCGTTCAACTTTTGTTTTCAAAAGAACCAACACTTTAGGGAATTTGATTGCGAGGAACTAAGAACTAGAAACCAGACTCTCTTGTCCAGATAAACTACATGGACGCCATATTGACTTTTGCAGCCTGATGTGAACATGCGTGTGTTCTAGAATTGTTGAACAGAGTGTTCAAATGCAGGGGTTTCATTAAGTTTTAAAGAAGAAGGGACCTTGTGATAGAGTAAGCGGGCACCCCTATATATAATAATTATAAA
>JALIRR010012100.1:5000-10974 GCA_023091755.1 Montipora sp. Colony 1 RG-2022
TCAACCGAGATGAAGGGGCGTTACTCCCCAAGGAGTATTTGCACTTGACCCTCGCAAACAAGAAAAAATGACTTATCTCGAATTTTTAATCAGCGTCTTGCTTATATCTGTGCTTTTGTGTGGTTTTTTCTTTCACTTCCCCTGAATAAGGTCCGTGTTTGTGACCGAAACGTTGGGAACATTTTTTATTGTAATATATCATCTTTTAAACCACCAGTGTAACCTAGTTTGCATTTTTTCAAATATTTTTTTAAATTGCATTCTTTTGTTTCTTCAAAAACGGAAAAAGAACGGTGGCTGTTAAGCAAGGGAGCGGAGATAAGTCCATGAACAACCGCTAAAGTAGCAAATTAAAGAATCATTTATTTATTTTGTTTTCCACTCGCATGTTTCCAGCGTATAGAGTGTTTTGACGTGACGTCACAACAGCCATGTTGGTGTCTCTAAACAAAGGAACGGCGGCCATGTTGATGCCCCAACTAATCCTCTGTGAATTGAGCTCTATTATCATGCAAAATGTTTCTTTTGTTTTGGTGTAAAAACAAGGTTGCTGGTCACTTGAGTGAAAATATTCTATTTGAGCCGGACATAAATAAAAAAAACAATTAGCAAATTAACAAATGTATAAACGAATACTTCCGTAAACAGAAAGGAAAAAAAAAAGGGTTGCTCAAAACATGACAAACACGCACACGAGCTATAATCGTTTACGTTTTTGTTCATTTGAGTTGTGCGGCAGTAAGAAAACACTACCTAAGGTAGCGAAGCCGTATACGTTTTGTGAAAATAGGAGCTTACGCTGCTCTCTTAATAAAACGGACGCTTGTTCCCTAATCACACTAACCAAAAATCACTCATGTCTGAAAGGCAAGTAATTAGATGCAAGCCAAATTCAGTTGATATCCAACACGAAGTGTCCTTTTAAGTGGAAGCATTTCCTACCTATTTCTAACAATGAGGTTAGGGTAAAGGTCAGCGTTGTATTACGGTTAGGTTAGGTCAGGGTAAATCCAGCAGCTTATCCTTTCTTCAGTTTATGCTTATGTGAAGAGCTGGATTTTGGGGGACACTTTGTGACGTTAATTGTCTGTATTCTGATTACGAGTCATCTTGAAGCTAGGTAAAAGAGGAAAGGGACACTTGGTGACGCTTATTGAAATGGACCTTCAATCACCTTTCCTGCGAAGCCAAATGACATAGATAACAAGGCTAATGATCACTGCAACCAGGATGCAACTGGCGGTGACAGCGACAAGAATAGTCCTGTTAAATAGCGTTCGAGCCGACCGATCTGAAACTAAAAAAAAGGGGTAAATAAGTAGACAAATAGACTTACTCTTGTTCATCCATAAACTCTTTCAATTTCGTATTGTAAAATACAAGGTTCCTAGTAATTCCATGGCTTGAAAGACCTCCTGATTCCAAGAGGAGATTTTTAAAGTGCTACTACGATAAAAAATCATGAAAAAAAATCACTCTTTGTGCAGAATACTCGAAATGCCAGATTTTATGCAATCATTTCAGGAGAAGAAGTACCAGTATCAATTTTCTTGGGCAATTATTATAAATTAACGGTCCGCTATTACTTGGCGTGGTGTTGAAAGTTAAGCTATCTGGGAGCTGGATCGAGGAGAAAGTGACGTCATTTACTATGCACTGTGTGAATGCGGCTTAATTAGTATGTAGAAAACATATTTGACAAACTCTCGTGCTGCATACTAGTAAAGCCGCATTTATACACTGTTAAGCTTTTCATTTTTAAGTGAGTGAACGACGTCACTATCTCTTCGATCCTAATCGGTCGGAGCCGCAGCAAGTAATAGCGGCGTTAAATGAAAAACAGGAATTTGAACGACACCCATTCAATATTTTCGGAGATTATATTTTCAATTTTGGGATTCATTACAGGCATGTGTACAGTTTGTGACATCATCAATTTTTAAGCAAAAACTTGAATATCTCGGAAACGAGAGTTATTCCAAAATAGAAAACACCATTCTACATCATTTTTAAAGTTCTTTAAAAAAAGCAAAATATAGTTTTTACTTCATAGCCAATTCAAGGCCGGACGGCAAAAGAAATAAATAAATAAAAAAGGGTGGCATAAGTTCAATAAAGCCTGTTCTAATGACGAAGGGAAAAGTGAAGCAACAGTTTCTTTTAACTTTTCATTTTAATTTAGTTTCTTGTTCTGTCTGATTTCTTAGTGCCTGTGTAGCTGAACTGTCCCAGAGGTAGAACGATTAGAAGCCTTAAATTGTTTCCAAGCAAAAGACGGGGGTCATCAATCTCACTCCTTGGTTAAGTTTAAAACACAACATGAAGATTAGAGCAACGAGCTGAAATAAATAAAGAAACTTCTTGCAACGAGGCGGTTACCTGAAGAAGGAATGCCTGTTATATAGATAATTTGAAACTCGTCTTTCTCGGAAGCCATAATGGATTTAGTGTTTACTGTGAAAGGCCCGAATTTTCCATTATCCACAGCTGCTTTCAAAATTGATATTGCGTGGTCGTTAGAGACACTTTGCTTAAATATCAAAACAAACTTCACAATAACACTGCCTGGTCTGAAAGAAGAACGAAATTTTAACAGTGGGTTAATGTACAGATAAATAAAGGAAACGAACCGGCAAAATAACAGTATCAAGAACAAATCGAAAGTTTTGCACAACTTCATGAAATTAAAATATTTTCATCAGATTATTTTACTTACGTAAAATCTAAAACATGAATTCTTTGAAAAGTGCTGTCCGTTTGAAATGCTTCTTTTACCTTAAAAACAAAACGGTAACATAAATTAGACAGGTGGTGTTTTTACAACTGTAAAATATAATACATGAAAGATATTATGCATCGTCAACTGGGGACTCGAAAAAATCGGTGATCCAGTACGGATACTCTAACCACTGAGCTACTGGCGACTCTGTGGTGAGTAAGGGTGAACTGTGGGTATAGACTAAGACTGTATCACGCAGTCGCATAATCCAATTTTTCGATAACCATAAATGACTCTTAACTGCATCGCCCAGTCACATTAAGGCATATCAGAGATGCAACCAACCAACCACCTAAGCGAGTAAAGTGAGAAATACATAAAAGATATACTGCGTGATGCAGTTAGCGAGGTGTTGTAGGCTATACCCACATTTCACACACTTCACTGAGTCTCCAGTAGCTCAGTGGTCAGAGCATCCATACTGGATCACGGAAATGATCCAGCCAACTACCTAGGTGAGTAAAATGAGAGATACATAAAAGATATACTGCGTGATGCAGTTAGCGAGGTGTTGTAGTCTATACCCTCATTTCACACACTTCACTGAATTTCCAGTAGCTCAGTGGTCAGAGCATCCATACTGGATCATTGAGGGTCGTGGGTTCAAATCCCATCTGACGATGCATAATATAATTTATTGATTTCTAACTTTACTAGCTTGGTTGTTGGTTGGTTGCATCGCCGATATTCGCGATGCAGTTAAAGTCGTACTATGATGAAAAGGTTACTTCCTTTTTTTTTCTTCAGGCTTTGAAGGTGTGTTTTTTTAACACCTGCCTGCCAAAATTTTGAGCTTTAATTTTTATCCAAAGGCTGTTTACTTTGAGTGTAAGTTTTGGACTTCACGGTCCGTCATTATTCACTTTCAAAACTGACCGACTGTACCTCAGAGGACTGAATTTAGCAACAAGTGACGTCATTCACTCAATAACTTAAAATTTCAGCGCGTAAACGCAATTTATATTGTATGCAAAACACGAGTTTAAAAACCTGACAGCCCGAAACTCCGGTGCTGCATTCAATTCAGTCGCGTACAAACACATTGCATTCTTTAAACTAGTGAGTCTTTGTCATCTTCACCTCTAGCCAGCTCTCTGAGGATTTTAAAGTTAGTAATGGTGGGCCACTAAATGGAAAAATTCCCGTTAAAATAAGCAAGTGCCCTTTTGAAATGACGGCTTAAAACGTGGGTCACTTAATGTTTACTTACCATAGTTTTGAAATCCAAAGGAAAAAAAAATATGATTTTTTGATCATAGTACCCCTTTAAGAGTCACATCTGGACTTGGACTATCTCACTGCGTGATGCAGTCGTAGTCTATACCCACATTTCGCCCTTGCTCACCAGTGAGTCTCCAGTAGCTCAGTGGGTAGAACAGCCGCACTTGATCACGAAAAGTCGTGAGTTCAAATCCCATCTGGGACTCGGTTTTTCGGAGTTCCTCTTTGACGATGCATAATATCTTACATGTATTTCTCACTTTACTCTCTCGGGTAAAATATAATAATGTGCGACCAGGCTTGTGACATGCATGTCCAACACTCACTAAGTGAAAAGACCCGAATACGGGATCTGTCGACCCGAAAAATGCATTTCATTAGATAAAATCGTCGTACAGCTGTCCCCACAAATCGATCTATCCGTACGATTCGTGAAACGCTTTTACGACCCATGTCGATTCGAGTATTGCATGTTATAGTGGCAGTTGGTCGCTCATTTTTATGTGGAAACTACCCGAGGACACCATCTGTCAACAAGAAAAATGCAGCTCAAATGATAACTTGAGTTATCATTTGTATGCTGATGACTCACAGCTACGCTTGTCTTTCCAACCAACCGTATTGGGTGATAGGGATCTAGCGGTGTGTAACATCGAGAGCTGTGTGAATGAAATTAATCATTGGATGATGGTTAATCGCCTTAAATTAAATAAAGACAAGATTGAATTATTGGTGATCTCCACTAAACATCTTCCAGGACCACTCCTTCACGAAATTTCAGTTGCTGGTGAAACTATTCACTCCGTGCATAAGGCAAGAAATATCGGCAACATGTTCGATAGCCATTTTTGCTTTAATGATCATGTTATTAACATTTGCAAATCTTCGTTTTATCACCTACGAAATATCAGCTATATCAGGAAGTATCTTTCAGTGACCACTACTGAATTGCTGGTTCATATGTTTGTATCTTGGAAGTTGGATTACTGTAATTCTCTTTTGTATGGCCTACCAGCCTACACTATAAAAAAGTTACAACACGTCCAGAATGCTGCGGCGCGCCCCGTCACACTTACAACAGAGCATGATCACATTACGTCTTTTCTTTTTAATCTTCACTGGCTTCCTGGTAATCAACGTATTATTTTTTAAGATTTTGCTTATAACCTACAAGGCACTTAACAATTTGGCACCGTCGTACATTTGTGATTTGCTTACATCTTACACTCCATCACTCCAGCTTTTTAGAAAAGCTTTTTATAATTAATTTTAGCTGTTTTAAGTGTTAATTTTAAAGTTTTGTAAGGCGCCTTTGAACAGTAGGATACTGGCACGGTATAAATCTTTTATTATCATTATTATTATTATTATTATTATTATTATTATTATTATTATTATTATTATTATTAAATGTATGATACTGTGGGATATGATCATACAGTGTGACCATGTTATCGAGGCCAGAAGACCTGACATTGTTGTTGTTGAAAAGGAGAGTGAAAAGATTGATACAAGTAAGTGCCAAGATTTGAAGTGGGAGATTGGAAAACTATGGGGTACCAGACAGCGGGAAGTGGTACCAGTAGTTGTTGGTACACTCGGAGCAGTAAGCAAAAGGTTGGATAAATGGCTTGATAAGATGGGGATTACCATTCGGAAGGGATTGCTACAGAAAAGAGGTTTGTTGGGAATAGCAAGGATTTTAAGGAGGATGTTGGAAAGGTGAAGTAGAAGGAAAGACTCAAGGGACCTTTGGCCATTGGATATGGCTCGCTTCCTTGATGTAATGTCGGTATAACATCCACCAGAGCTAAAGCATTAAGTTAATAATAATAATAATAATAATAATAATAATAATAATAATAATAATATGGCGGCAAGTATGGCGGACGTATGTTTTTTAGTCTAAGCTAAAAGATTCGTCAGTTGAAAGCAAGCCAAGTCTAGAGCACGGCGCACAGAAAAAAATATATA
>JALIRR010012104.1:0-5000 GCA_023091755.1 Montipora sp. Colony 1 RG-2022
CTGGGTGCTTCAATATATATAGAATGGGATACTGGCTGCTTTACAGTCCATGCAATGGGCCGACAAAACCGTGCCTTCTTTACTTGCTATTATTCAATTGGAGATTGCCGGATCATTCATTCTTTTCTGCGACAACACATCCTTGTACACTGATAACAAAATCAGATGTCAACCATTTGTGAGCCTCCAAGCTTTTAAAGTTCTTGAATTGTTCTTTTAATTTGTATAAAAACTCTTTCCCAGCACCAAGTAACTAAAGATATCCCGGCGTTGATTCCATGGGAGGTAAACTTTCAGCGTCCAGATTCACACCGGCGTTGGAACTGCGGGATCGACTCCGATCACATGCATGCTCATACAAGCTCTTGACATATTCTAAAACAACTGGGAAACTTTCCTCTTTAACCGAAGGTTTTTCCGGAAAATCGCAAATTTACTGCCGAAGCGATCGCTGTGACATACGTATCGTCCTCAAATCATCAAATCAAACTGTATTAACATGTGCAGGTATTTTATTTTATTCTTGAATTTTTCGTTTTTCTTTCGAATTTTAAACAACGGGATTCCTTAAGTCGAAATCATGTACAGCGAGTAGACAGTTTTGACTTACGATATTTATATTTCAACAACTTCGTGTAAATTGTCGATGTCGTCAAGATATTTCTTTTAACACGGCATAGCGCTTTAATAGCGTGTAAATTTAGCCCCCGTAAAATAAAAGAGACATTTTTATCAAGCAAACGTAATGTTTGGTGTATTCTTTTATGTTAGTGTATGTTCGGTGGAAGCACCTTTAGCGAGGACCGAAACCTTTTTTTTTTTTTTTTTGTGAACGTCAATCGCCGCGACATTACAGTTGTCTGGTCGGTCAGAAAAGCACTTGTTTTTTGGTTGACCACTTTTTTTGGGAATTCATCTCCTGTGGGAATATAACATCAGCTCTTTTGACCTTTTTTTATACTTACGTTGTAAGATAAAAGATTACTTATTTTAAAAATGCCTTGTCAAACGAATACGCTTTCGCCCAGTTAAACGAAAACACTACCCCAGTAGGAACATGTTTATCGACGAGTGCCACGTGACCAGCGTTGGTTTCTCAACCGTAGAGAGAGACCCTGGGCATGAGGTTGTTTCATAACGAGCGGTTTATGCTAAATTCGACTCTAAATTCATCCATGCGCGGTGGGTAGCCCAGCAAATTTATGTCGAGGTCCCTGTTATATGTTACTGCAAAATTTTCCGTCGGAATTTCTACTAGTCAAGCTTGGTGATAAAGATGACCCTCCAGACGTCTTGGATCGAAGGGGTTGTGGAGGATTATAACACACTCCCCCTCCCCTCCTCCCCCCCCCCCCTTAAATGCACCCACCCTTCCCCCAGCAGCTCCTTCAGAATACAAGAATATTCTGCCGCCATTGTGAATTTGCGAGAAAACAGGGTACTTATGTAAAGAATTTTTGTTGGTTAATGGGAGATCCAATCAAACAATCGGTTATATTGGTATGATAGCTAAAGGAAGTCATTTTGTTTACTTCTATTACGTGTGTTTGAAACTCAGAGATGAAGAAGTGCATCAAGAAACAATGAAACGAGTTTGAAAAAATCGATTTTTTTTTAAAACTTGGGGATGCAATTTGAGTCTAGAATGGAGAAACGTCTGTGAAAGGTTCAGAGTTGTTTTTATCCGGGAGATTTAATGACGCGTAAGGGAGACCGGGAGATTCGTTCCGTATCCGGGAGAGTTGGCATGTAACAAGTGGCAAATCGACACTATTAACGAAAACTCAATTAATATTTAGGGGTTTGAGAAAGAAATCTGAGTTTAGCGACAGCCAGCTCCCTTCTGGTTTGCTCTTCAGAGGTTAGCGTTATTATTTGCAGCTTATCGTATTACAACGAGAAAAAAGGCTGGAACCAGGCATAGATTTAAACCACTCATAATATTTAATTTTTATGATTATTTATGATATTTTGCATGATATACTGGCTTTTAATTACTCCCTTTTGGGACGTTAATTTAACAGTTATTTTTTCACAATACCAGCAATTAAAAAACAAAACAACATAAAAAACAATGGCAAGAATTTGGACCAGTTGTGAAGATTGAAATTAATATTTGTTGTATGTACTTTCTACAATCCTGGCCAAAATGTACGGGACAGAACACAAAATGGCTCACGCAGTGTGCATTTTTATTTTACACATCTATAAGCAGTCTCCATGACTTTATTCGAGCTCTCATCGTCATTTCCAGAAACACCCCCTCCCCCTCGCAATGTTGACAGCTGCTGGGATCCTTCGGACTGTACATAAACACAGCAGCGTAACAGGTAGGAGTCCTGGCATTAAAATGTGCCTGAGTGCTCCTGGGATATGCAATATAAACAATATTTTGAGTTGTAGATTTAACAAATGTTGTATGTCTTTTCTACTTTAGCCAAGCAGGAGTCCTGGAATTGAAATGTGCCTGAGTGCTCCTGGAATATACACATAAACAATATTTTGAGTTGTAGATTTATGAAATGTTGTATATCCTTTGTGGTTCAGTAAGGTAGGAGTTCCGGCATTGAAATGTGCCTGAATGCTCCTGGGATATACAACACAAACAATATTTTGAGTTGTAGATTTTAAGGGAACCTCCACTAAAACAGGAATATGTCTTTAAATTAGTTAACATAATGCTCACAATCAAAATTGTTCGAACGTTTTCTCATGGGGGCGTTTGTATCCAAAATAAATAAATTTTAAAAACGGTTGTTTTGGTTTTCAAATATCCCGGGCGCCGCATCTTGAATAATTGTGATGTGTCATGGTTACCCTATTGTTTTAAAACAAAAGCTCTTTGTGCAAATACAAAAGAGCAACCATAAAACATCACAGTTATTCAAGATGCTGGAGCCCATGAAATTTGAAAAATAGAACAAGCGTTTTTGAAATTCATTTATTTCAGATACATACAATTCCATTGGAAAACGTTTAAACAATTTTGATTGTAAACATTATGTTAAATATTTTGAAGTTGTATTCTTGTTTTAGTGGAGGTTTCCTTTAAGAAATTTTGTATATTCTTTCTGGTTCACCCAGGTGGGAGTCCTGGCATTGAAATATGCCTGAGTGCTCATGGGATATACAACATAAGCAATTTTTAAGTCATACATGTAAACAAATTAATGTTATATATCCGTTCTGGTTCAGCCAGGTAGGAGTCCTGGAATAGACCATTTACAGTTTTTGGCTAGGCGACCTGGCTTCCGAATGGCAGCGAGGCTGGAGTTGACCTTGTTTTAATACAGACCTTGTTGCTTTTATTGTGCAAATCAAGTTGTTCTTATGTTAACTAGTTTGCATTTACATGAGAAAAACAGAGAGGTCTGTATCAAAGCAAGGTCACCTCCAGCCTCGCTTGCATTCATGGCCCGGTAACTAAGCACACAACTGTAAAATGGCCTATTGAAATGTGCCTGAGTGCTCCTGGATTATGCAACATAAACAATATTTTAAGTTGTACATTTCAACAATGTTGTATATCTTTTCTGGTTCAGTCAGGTAGGAGTCCTGGCATTCAAATGTGCCTGAGTGCTCCTGGGATATACAAGACAAACAATATTTTGAGTTGTAGTTTTAAGCAATGTTGTATACCCTTTCTGGTTTTAGCGAGGCAGGAGTCCTGGCATTGAAATGTGTGTGAGCGCTCCTGGGATATACAGCATAAACAATATTTTGAGTCAGTTGTAAAAAATGTTCTATATCTTTTCTACTTTAGCCAAGCAGGAGTCGTGGCATTGAGATGTGTCTTAGTTCTCCTGGGATATGCAATATACATCTAAGCAATTTTTGAGTCATTCATGTAAACAATGTTGTATATCCTTTTTTTGTTCAGCCAGGTAGCAGTCCTTGCATCGAAATGTGCCTGAGCGCTCCTGGGATATACAACATAAACAATATTTAGAGTCATTGAGGTAAAAAATGTTGCATATCCTTTCTGGTTCAGCCAAGTAGGAGTCCTGGCATTGAAATGTGCCTGAGTGCTCCCGGAATATACAACATAAACAATATTTTGAGTCATAGTTGTAAACAATGTTCTATATCCTTTCTAGTTCAGCCAGGTAGGAGTCCTGTCATTAAAATGTGCCTCAGTGCTCTTGGGATATACAACATAAACAATATTTTGGGTCATAGATGTAAACAATGTTTTATATCCTTTGTTGCTCAGCCAGGCAGGAGTCCTGGCTTTGAAATGTGCCTGAGTGCTCCTGGGATTTATACCACAAACAATATTTTAGGTTGTAGATTCAAGCAATGTTCAAGATCCTTTCTGGTTCAGCTTAGTCGGAGTTCTGGCATTGAAATGTGCCTGAGTGCTCCTTGGATATGCAACATAAACAATATTTTGAGTTGTAGATTTAAGAAATGTTGACTTGTATATTTTTTTCTGGTTCAGCCAGGTAGGAATCCTGGCATTGAACTGCGCCTTAGCGATCCTGGGCTATACAACACAAACAATATTTTGATTCATAGATGTAAAGAATGTTGTATATTCTTTCTGGTTCAGCCAGGTAGGAGTCCTGGCATTGAAATGTGCCTCAGTGCTCCTGGGATATACAGCACAAACTATATTTTGAGTCATAGATGTAAACAATGTTGTATATCCTTTCTGGTTCAGCCAGGTAGGAGTCCTGGCATTGAAATGTGCCTGAGTGCTCCTGGGATATACAACATAAACAATATTTTGAGTCATAGATGTAAACAATGTTGTATATCCTTTGTGGTTCAGCCAGGTAGGAGTCCTGGCATTGAAATGTGCCTGCATGCTCCTGGGATATACAACACAACCAATATTTTGAGTTGCAGATTTAAGCAATGTTTAAGATCCTTTCTGGTTCAGCCAGGTAGGAGTCCTCCATTGAAATGTGCCTGCATGCTCCTGGGTTATACAACATAAACAATATTTTGAGTGAGATGTAAACAATGTTGTATATCCTTTCTGGTTTAGCCAGGTA
>JALIRR010012105.1:0-5000 GCA_023091755.1 Montipora sp. Colony 1 RG-2022
CAAAGCGAGAAACCTTGGGACTGTGTTAACGCAACACTCCTTTAGATTTGAGTATGAGTACCCCTACGATAATGGATTTCCCGTGCAGGAGCACACACAGTATAAATCCGATCAGTCGAATCAACGAAAATCAGCATCCAAAATGATGGCAAAGATTTAGGGGTTCGACAATGCTTTTCGTGCGAAAATATGCCAGGTTTGCAACCTTATAATCAACATAGCTCTTTTTATTGGGAGTGAACTTCAGGACTGAGCGATGTGGGCTCGTGGACTTTGTATGTAGTAAATACTTTTTGGCTGTGGTGTAGCATGGCATGTATAAATAAGCGTAACAAGTACTTAATAGTTCAAGCTGTATCACGTTTTTCAGTCTCCAGTCTTACCCTTCTGTCAACATACCATGTTCGCCGAAGGAGCCAGTAACTCGTATTTCTATCCGCAGTTCAGTAGTATGGCAGGTCGGTTTAAGAAGGCTTTTTTTTGGGACACTTGTCAAATTTGACCGAAAAGTAGAGAATTACGTAATTGTGAAGCTTTTTCCTATGTTTGATAAGCTTATTTCAGCCTATAGACAAAATGTCATATAATAATGTATTTCTTAGGGTTATATTAAATGCACGAATAGTTTTGATCATGGTTGTTTGTATATTTAGTATATCTTAATTATTATATTTAGGGTTATATTTAATGTATAAATAGTTTTAATCATCGTTGTAAGTTTATTTAGTATGTTTTTATTCTTTAGTTAGCTCACGCCCCTACTGGAAACCAGCTATTGTTTTTTACATTATTGAATAGGCTAGCGTGATTAAATAAAGTTGATCTTATCTTATCTTATCTTATCCCAAAAAACCCTCACATTCCTTCAGAAATTTTACCGGTCACAGAAAACCGTTGCTTGTCCTCCTTATGTGTCTTTATCCATTGCTTCGTTAACAAAGGGACGTTAAAGCACCAAAGGGACACTGCAGTTTTGGTGTATGTCAACCAGCGTGTTATCTCGATTTGCTGGATGCGCTTTTAAAAACACCATGGAAACAAAATACCAGTTGACTAAGACCCGTATTACCAATATTGCCTTTTTAAATTGTCCTCAGAATGTACAAACTACAGAGTCCTCAATGATCCCAGTGTATCAGCAACATACAGATTGGACGGTTTATCGGTTGATCCTTGCACGGACAGATTCAAGCCTGGTTGGCACCGGTTTGGCGGAGAAGCTGGAAACCAAATGGCTGACACTTGCGTTAAGATGTGTCATTGCGGTGCTCTGTATCCAGGCTGGCTTACTGGAGGACACCCCTCTGTGGAGGATGGTGCTGTCGTGCGTAAAGTGTGTTTCGTGGGACATCGGGGATGCTGTGAGGCTTCGGTTTACATCAGTATTCGCAACTGCAGTGGATTTTACGTTTATAATCTGACGTCCATGCCATCAAGCTCTTGCTACTATGGTTACTGTGCCAGCACCGGATATGAAGAGCCAACATCCTCAACGACAGGTAAACGCTGTGCCCTTAAGTTTTTCATCATCGTGGATGTATAGTTACGAGTTCATATAGGTTAGGAGGGTATTCGTCGCCTCCTGGATTTCATAAATATGTTCGTTGCGACGCTGTTGCAATTTTTCGTGCAACTTGTCTTGCAAGACAAGTTGCACGAAACATTGTCTAATGTAACACACACCTTATCGTTGCTTAGGTAGAATAGAGCCTACTTTCCGCAACCCTCTCCACGACGCTGCAACGAATGCTTTCAAGCATTGCGTAGGAGGGGAGCAGCAATGGTACTTTGTTCAGATCCTATCATATTTAGAGTAAGTTTGCTTGCATGTAACCAAGTAACCTGCGATCAGGCTCTATTTTAGTTTTCGCGTGGTACGTAATGCGGAGTTGGCGAAACGAAAAATAGAGACTGACCAAATTCCTCTTCGAAATTCCTTCCGCCCACTTTTTTTGATTGATTGACATGTCCTTCATCGGCCAATCAAATTTACTTCCATCACACCAATACACGCGTGGACGGCAGATTCACGCTATTTTGTTTTGACCAGAGTTAATTATCGTGGGAGGAATATTATGAACGAATTCGAAAGTTACCGTTGGCTTTAATTTGAGAAAAACACATTTAAAGCATGGGGAATGTTTTCGACGACTATATATTGCGGCAAAGGCCGGTGTAATTCTCCCTCCGAACTTCACTGAATATGCAATCTTTTAAGCTTGACATCTTAATTTGTAATTGAGATAACCTATCATTTTGTCGTTGGACGGTTTGGCAATAGATTTTTAGAGAAAAAAAGAGAAAGACATTATTCCTTTAACGTGTTTGCCCATGAAGGTTTTTTTGGTGATTTTTTCGGGTAATATCTTCAGTTGCAGTGTATTTCTAGAATTGCGCGCAGTAAATCGTGATAAGTTTGGCTGTTAATCTTTTGATGGAGTACGAACAGTAAGATGGACTCGCAAAGTTTCTTTTATTGTTGTACAATTGATCTCTCTGGAAACATGCCATTTTAGTTTCTGGAGTGCGAGGTTTAAGTTAAATCAACTGGAAATATTATGAAGTGTGCAAACAAACCGTGTCATGTACAGTAAATAAATAAAGCCGTTTGATACACAGATATTCAAAACATTCATTCGTGTAACTTGCGATTTTATCAGCATCTCCTCCTGTTGATATATATGTCCCTTGTCTCATCCAGGAAACCAATATGTATCGGCATTCATTACCATTTGAAAGAACCACCTATTTAGCTTTCTAAACATCAGGGAAGTTTGTGCCAGAGTACTTTCAACCCCATGGTCACATGCACACAGCTCGAGAACGGAATCGCTAATTTCACTCGTTCCAGAGATTCAAACCCGATTCTGGACAAGTTATGAGATGTTTCACATGGCATATCTCCATTTATACAAATAAAATCAAGTTGCACTGTCCACGGCATTGTAAGAAAAAAAGGGAGCAAATTTTTTCCTACACTTATGGCAGATTAGTCTCGAGGACTTCGCGAGAGCTCAGCGCAATCACGATGGCATTTTCACTTCCGGCGTTTCAACAGCCAATCAGATCACGAGTTTGGTCGGCCAAATTTTGGCCGACCGTCCGGAATTCTTGAGAGACTTTTGGTCAGGCCCAATTTTAGCGAGCGACGACATAAGAGAACATATGGGCGAAGCTAAAAGTGAGCCTGATCGCAGGTTAGTAACCAAGTATTCAAGGTCCTCACTAAAACATGATTCAGTGCTACCTACATCACTATTCGTATACCTAAAATGCGTATCATTGGCGTACATCCTCGGTTCACAATGTTACAAACAATTTGGAAGGTCAGTTATATATACCAAGAATAAGAGTGGGCCGAAGATGGTCCTCTGAGGGACACCGCAGGTCAATACACGACTGTCAGATAAGAACCCACCAAGTGAGCATTGTTGTGTACGGTTCTCCAATTACGACTGAAACCATTTTGTGAGTTCCCAGATAAACCATAAAAGTCAAGCTTAGATAAAAGAAGCTTGTGGTCAACGGTATCGAAAGCTTTGTTTAGATCTAGGAAAATAACCGCTTTGATTTTCCAATATCTATATTATATGCCCAGGAGTCAGTTGCCTCAAGCAGAGCTGTGGCAGTTGAATGAATTGCATGAGCACCCGACTGATGTTAACATAGTATACCTGTAAATAGGCATATAATTGTTCGTAAACGATTCTCTCAAATACCACAACTGGGTTAACCCAGATCGGACGATAGTTGTTTACGTCGTCTCGATTGCCTTGCTTGAGAAGGGGTGTAACTCTAGCAGATTTCCAGTCATTTGGGAGTTTACCCTGACTAATAGATTGCAGAAAATTGTGCACCCAGTAACAAAGCAGGAATTTCGAAAAAAGTACAAATATCGCAAAAAATTGCTTCTTACCCTAACTGGGGAAAAACAAATGCAACAAAAGCTGCAACTTTTACAAAAATTGAAATGAAACTCGCAAAATTGGAAAATGTGGCAATGACAAATTTAACAAAAACTACAAATGCTACAAACATTGCAGATTTCACAAAACATTGCAAAACATTGCACGCCCAGAACAATCTTTACAAAAACTTCAAAAATTGCAACAAACTGCACACTTGCGATAATTCTAACAAATTCTAACCCTAACTCCAAAAATTGCAAATTCTACAAACATTACAAAACATCCCGCATGCAGCAACAAAACTTAACTTAACACAAATTATAATAGCGCATCACGTTGCTACAAGCGCATCATTGAAAAGCCCTAAACATCACCCTAACTTGATCGTGCCTGGCAGAGATTGTTCAAGAGCACAGACAGGTAAACCGTGGGACTAGGCTTAGGGAATAACAAAGACAGGTGACAACAGAAGAAAACGCATGTATTGCTCGTTCCTAAAGCCTGTGTGCACAAGGGGGAATCAGACGAGCGGAGAACCAGCCAAAATAATTTCTCTTTCACCATATAGCCTTCTTGGCTCCATGTCGGCTGAACTTCAGAATTGCCGGCCGCCTTTGAGCAGCCGGTCCCGTAGTCGCCATATAGGTATGCTTCGTTCTTAAAGCAACCGTCCTCGACTGTGGGATTGCAGGACTGCGGGAGCACTAATTCTACTCTTATATTGACATGGTGCGATAGAAACATTAAAATTGTGTTTTTTACCAAAATTGAACACTCAAATAGTACATAGCAATTTTCTCCTTATTAACCTATGTCGTCGGAAAGGAAACAGTAGTTCACATCCGAAACCAATTGTACATAATTTCAGTTAACATGCTACGCATTATCTTTTCGTCTTTTTCGTGATGCGGTTTCGTAGCTCACACATATTGAGTAAAAGATTTCTGAATTAATATTCACATGCTGGCCGTCGGATTCTCATTTAAATTTGCAAGGTTTGTAATTTTTGTAAAATTTCCGGGTTTTGTGAAATTTCTTGTTTATAATCTTGCAGGATCTACTCTCCTTCTCAAGAATTAGAATTTCCGGTCC
>JALIRR010012106.1:0-2500 GCA_023091755.1 Montipora sp. Colony 1 RG-2022
GATATATATGGGTATACATGGGCATACATGGGTATACATGAAAATACATGGGTATACATGAATATACATGGTTATACATGGATATACATGGGTATACATGGACATACATGGGCATACATGGATATACATGCCTGTATGTGGGTATACATGGGTATACATGGCTGTACATGGATACAGATGGACAAACATGGGTATACATGTGTATACATGGACATACATGGGAATACATGGATATACATGGAAATACATGGGTATACAGAGAGATATATGGGCATAGATGGATATACATGTATATACTTTGCTATAGCTACCTATATATGCTGATATACCTCTTTTATATAATTTATGCGCTTTATGATACACTTTAATAACCCTACTTAAAGTACATACCAAGAGCTTGCCGTGGAGACTGCTGGCCAAAATGAAAACGGCTCACTAGTTCCAGTCTTGTCTCTCACTCTCCGAGTGAAGTCCTCCAATTAACCCTCAAACAAAGTGGGAAAGATAGTGGTACAGTATTCATTGAGTGGATAAAGTGCTGACATGGAGTGTGTAATTCTTAACATTGATGCTTCATGTTCCTTTTGGAACAAGGCCGGTGAGACGTGGAGGATATTTCTATAATCTATAGAATCATCATAATAAAGGCTTTTATTTTCATTTATCTGTGTTACACTATTGGGAATTAAATTGGGGAAATAATCCCTTATTATTTACAATTTTGGGAATAACTTGGGGGAATGTGTCCACATTATTCACAATTCTGGGAATAACTTGGGTAAAGTGGTTCCTATATCATTCACAATACTGGTTCCCATACTAATCACAATTCTGGGAATAACTTGGGTGAAGGTTTCTATATCATTCACAATGTTGGGAATAACTTGGGAAATGTGTCCATATTATTCACAATTCTGGGAATAACTTGGATAAATGTTCCCATACTAATCACAATTCTGGGAATAACTTGGGTGAAGGTTTCTGTATCATTCACAATGCTGGGAATAACTTGTGAAATGTGTCCATATTATTCACAGTTCTGGGAATAACTTGGATAAATGTTCCCATATTAATCACAATTCCGGGAATAACTTGGAGAAATGTTCCCCCATAATTCACAATATTAGGAATAAATTGGGAACTTTTCCCATATTGTTCCCAGCTTTGGGTATAACTTGGGAAAACGTTCACAGCATATTCCCAATATTGGGATGTAAAAGAAAAGTAGACGTTCTTTCCCAATAAAAACCCAAAATTTCCCCCCAAAAGTAATTTCTTGTCCCAATTTTTTCCCATGAGTGGGAAAGTTTCCCATTTAATTCCCAAATGGGAATCTCGAAAAGTTTCCTGTGATACACATGCATTTTAAAATTTTTTGTTCCATTCGACGAAAAATGTGTTGATAGTCGTTGAGAATCGCCTCGGGACTTCCAGACACCCGTTTATACTTAAGATTTTAAATGTGTTGTCTCCTAAATAGCGACCGGCTAGAGACCAAATCTTTCGTGAGTGAAATCAGTGGAAGAATTACGATGACGATAGCATTGCCACCCGCTCCAAGTAAACGACCAAAAGCGTACAGGACTAGTTCAAAGGTCAGACTTTTCCCAGCTCCGGTTGGAGAAGACACAAACAGATCTATGTAAGACAGATATTCTTCAATTATTTTCCTCTGATGGTCACGTAATTTGGAATATCCCGTGGCCTTAGTAGCATGTTTGAAAATCAAGCTTTACTGCGTGTGGCAAATCTTGATTGACAACACTATCCCCTGGGGTCCACGAGGACTACTCTGATTGGCGTAGCTCAGCGACCCGTTTTTAGGTCGCTAAATTGGCGCCAATCAAGTATGAAAAGTCCTTCGTTCCGCGCGTATCTAGACGAAGGACTTTTCGAAAGTCTACTTACGGCACTGAAAAAGTACCGTACGTTGTACAATAGTACTTGACCTTAGTCCTTGGCCAAGAAACTAATCTTAGCCAAAAGCCCGAGAAGCGATCAGGATACGGGATAATTAGGTAAAAAAATTGTGGGGATACGGGATTTTTAGTCTGGAGGTGGGGGGGGGGGGGGGGGGTGTAGAATTGAGGAGATACGGGATATTTTTTAAAGTAAGAACGCTTTGTGTGGTAGTGCAGTAACTTGACAGTGTTTTTTTCCATAACTGTCAACTGAGCTGCGTTTTGTTTTTTCCAGGAGATTCAAGTCCTTGCACAATATGTAGCTCTAATAATACACGACATTGTTTGGTATCGTAAATCATTACGGTGCCATGGTAGACATCTTTGCTATATACCCTCTAAGAAGACATGTGGTTCAGTAAAATACTTAGCCCAGAACGATTGAAGAAAATAACAGGAAATCGAGAAACATTTGGCTTCAAAGCCGATATGTTGATCATTTACAACTTCTTTTTCACCACAAGCTTAAGCGTGTACTCTGAGCTTCTGACACCTTTCCAAGACAATGTTACTAAAGTTTTTTTTCCCTTTCCAGCGGG
>JALIRR010012107.1:0-10963 GCA_023091755.1 Montipora sp. Colony 1 RG-2022
TTAATCTTAAGGTGGCTAATGGCCAAGTTCCATTTAAGCACAGACAAGGACACCAACTCAGACTTGACTTTTTTAGGCTCTCAATTTATAAAACTAGTATTGCCCAAGGATATGTAATTGCTGCAGATATTAAAGTTAATGTGTGCGTTGTAGAACTGAGTTCAAGATGGAATGGTAGAAATAAAGCGATTTGAGGCGAGGAATGATTTCATTGCGCAACTTTTAGATGTCTTCTGTCTGCACTATCCAAAATGCATTGAAATTGATTATCACCAAAATCCCGTTCTGGGTCATGTCAAAAGAAAACAAGTACTTGAAAAGATGTATCAGGTTAAATCAGTGGAAATGTTTCAAAGGTAATAGTTCGTCACCCCTATTCAAAGCGAGGCTGCCCCAATGCATTGTGGTTGAAAACGCGTTGCATTATGGTAAAAAACCGGCAAAGCTAAAAAAAAAACTAAGATTTGATTATGTTGGTCCTCCCTCTTTTCGTATTCATTTACTCTGTCTCAGCGGTGACGGTTGAAACGTTAAGTTTATTGTATGTAAATTGTGACTCGCCTTTCTCCCTTCTGAGCCCATTTCAGCTTCTCTAAAAGCTACCACTTGAAAACCTTGTCAAGCGGTTGAAGTCCATGCGCAATGATTGAATGAAAAGGCATTTGATTGTTTTTCTAAAGGTTATTGCACTTGCTGTGAAAAAAGCCAGACAATTCGAAGAATCAACGGAAAGGGCAAAGTTCTTCAGGTAAATAACGGTATCCATACAGAAGCTAACGGCAAATGGCCGGAAATAACTAATGGTAATAGGACTGAGTGGACGACCTCCCAGCGGGAGTCCGATTTGTTGATCACTGACAAAGGAGGCATAAATTGTTTATTGTCGCTCTAAAAGAAAGAAAGAAATCCCCAATTTAGGAGTCTGTTCACTGTTTCTATGGTGATTGGAGCTAAGGTTGTGATTGGTTGATTTAAACTACAACTTTGAATGTGATTGGCTTATTGGACTGTCCGATAACAACTTGGCAAGTGAATTAGTGGAAAATGGAGTCTTAAACCAATCACAATCGAAGAAATTCTAATTTTTATGATTAGTGAAAGAAAACACTCACGGTTTCTTTTATTTTATTTCAGGCAACTGCTCGCAAAAAACAAGTACAGTCATCAAGATATTTTAAATTTACGGGAAAGATTTCATTAAGAAGAAGAGATATTATTTCGCTGTTGAAATTCTGCCAGATAATTTTGGCGCAAAAGAACTTAAGAACACCATTTCATTTGTCCATTAATAATTCCAAAAGTTCGGCAAGCTTTTGTTTCTAATGTTCAAGAAATCAGCCCTTATTGCCAACTCGGCGTTCCTGCTAGCAAAGGTCTCTTTTCTTTTGCGTTCGCTTAGCTGACAAGTACGGAAAAAGAGACCTCGGTCACGGGTCGAAACTCACTTTGATCCAACGGCTGTCCACGACCTTGGACTGTTCCAAACGCATGTCCCATGATATGTTTGCTGACTGTGACTTGAGCCCACTGTGTCTCGCTCATTCCTTTACAGTAATTCCGCTGTTGTTAACTTAGTTCGCGCAACATGTGAAGTATCACGAGAGGATTCAATCGCTAAGTAACCGCCGCGCATGCTCAACACAGCGAGTTTCGACCCAGGGAAGAGGTCTGCTTTCTCGAACTCGTCAGCCTAGTGAACGCAAAACGAGAGAGACCTCTGCTTGCCGGGAAAACTCGGCGTTTTATGCGATGTCAAAGCGGACACGTTAAGTTAATCTCGTTTGCGTTTTTTAAAGGTAAATAACAGGAACAGTGCCTGGCGCACCTTTGTTATAATTACGTCTAAGGTGCTTAAGAAAAAAGTTTTCCGGCTGAAGTTTGCCGCAAAATAGTATTTTGAATCCTTCTCGGAAATTCTTAACACAGGCATAGTAAACGAAGGGGTTGGCCGCTTTGGTCACGAAAGTCATTGCTATAGAAATCCGCATCGCTGTGACAAACCACTCTTGTTTGTAACACTCAGAACAATGAACTTCGTAGAGTGAGAAAACAATGTAAGGAATTATTGACACCACAAACAGTACCGCGATTAAAATAAACGCGTTGGCAAACGGCCTTTGCTTCTTTAGCCTGTGCGTGTGACTTTCTTCGGGACTCTCTCGTAACGAAATATCGCAGCCGTTGTTTTGTAATTGGAGAATGTTCAGTTTGCGTAGGGAATGGTACAATATGGCAGCCATAGCAATTATAGCCACAATTGGAATGGTATTTAGGTGCGCATCCAAACGGCGTATCCAAAATTTTCCAGCAATCATGTCGAATATTGAAAAACAGAGAGAATATAAAATAATGCAGACCACACAAGCAATGGCGTTTTTGGCTTTGTAACGTCCGCCTTGATAGAAAACAGGAAAACGAATGCTTCCTAACCTCTCAGTAGCGAATGCAACGATAACAAAGCTTTCAACGCGCACAAAAAAGGCAAAGGATATTCTGGTAAATTCTTTGCCGAAATGCGGAGACTGTTCTTTGCCTTGCGCGCATGCGATGTAGCTTTCCGTTGACGCTGTACCAGCGATAAGTGCGCAACACACCTGAAGTACGGACAAACTGGCGATGTAGACTGTTGTTGAAGACCTCAAAGATTGAGTTGGATCTTTCCACAACACGATTAGTTGAAGACTGTTGAGAACTGCAGCTGTTAAACTGAAAGTAACCACGAGAACTGCACCAGAAATGCACACTTCTGCGTGAAAATTGTCCTCCATCTCTGCTTGTCGTGGCGGTAACATTTTAAAGGTCTGCATCACGTGCAAAGGACTGTTTAGAAAAAAAAGGTTATTGGTGTTAGGGAAGAAATCTGAGAGAAATCTAGGCTTTCGCAATATTTAAACCTGGGACCGTGCGGTTGCGCCGGATATCGCCTTCCATCAGAGCCAGTTTAGTGCGGGTACAATTGACATCCCGTTTGATGTAAATGCGCGGTTGAGGACTGTATATATTGAAGTATTAAAGTACCTATCACCAAGAGGCCATTTCCGAGTTCGTCTGCCTCCTCTTCAAAGCGAGTCTAAGTGAGCAATTGTTCTTTTATATTTAAAGTAGAACTAATTACCATAACAAAAACGCACTTAGACCGAAGTGAAGTGATTAGTCTCTCCCCCTCGGGGCTTTTCAGGACTAATTTACAATTCTTTTTGTGGGGGACTTTGGCCAGACTGCTTGTTACGCAGTTTACAATTTATTTTAGGAAGTGAAAGATGCCCTTGACCAGATTAGGTCAGACCACAACACTGGGGACAACATTTCCTACACTTTTCGAGAAGTGAGTAGGTTCTTTGACGTCCCATACTATGTGATTTCCAACAAGAGCTATGAAACGGGACGTCCGGTTTACAGTCCCTATCCTAGAAGACTTAAAACTCTAACAATTTGCGGGTGTAATTACAAAGGCAGCACTTTCTCCTCAGTTATTTAAAGACTGAGTGTTGGTCCGGCCGGAGTCGAACTCTCGACCTCCCGCGTGACAGCTTTGAAGAGGAGGTAAACATGAACCCCAAAACGGCTTATTTCATCAGTACAAACTTTGAAAATTCACACTAGACGTTCTGCTGCCAGAGACCAAAAGTTTCGACAGGCCAGTCAAATCAATTCAAATCAAACATTGGTTTATACCCAAAGAAAAGCCTCTCGGAGCAGAGTAGGGATCCAAGAAACTCAATGCCAAGTCTAGGAATCGAACCCGGGCCACATTGGGGCGAGTGCTGTTACCACTGCACCATCCCTCCTGCTCCCCACAGATGTTTGAGAGTAACTCAGCTTAATGCGCCGATCAACTCGAAACTTCAACATTCTTCCCCCCCTTCCCCGGGCAAAGTCCGGGCATTTGAACTTTTGAAGATTGGATCATTCAAATTCCCGCCCCCTCGGGCCAAAGTGGTGTTCAAATGTCCTACCCTATCGTCGGATTTGAAGGATTTGTCTGTCATCCCCTATTAAAGAACAATCGTCCTCGGCTCCTGCCGTCTTTAATAAAAACCATTTGAAGACCTTTTTTGTAAGCCAATCGCTCTCAAATGCTACATCTCTTCCTTTAAACTCTTCCATCTCGTTCAAACACGTGTTTTATAGATGTTAGCGACTTCTGCGCCCGAAAAAAATTGATTTGAAACCTGACACTTCCGGTTCAATTTTCCCCACCCCACGCTGGCAAAGGTCAAATTCCCCACTCCCCGGGCACAGAAGATAGTCAAATGCCCGCGGTTTTCCCGGGGGGGGGGGGGGGGGGGGGGGGGGGGGAAGGGGGGATGTTGAAGTTTCGACTTGATCGGCGCAAAAGTTGCTCGTTTCAATAGGCCGCATTCAGCAGGATGTGTCGCATTTAACCTTTTGAAACCACGTACAGTTTTGACCTTATAGCGATACTCACCGTCACGTCACCTATTGTCATTAATGTGCCAACCAGAGCCCAGATTAAAAGTTAACCAAGGAGTTTATTTCTCTACTCCCAAATGTTGATCAACGCTGATATTCGGCAAAACTTTACATTAGAGGAAGTCGATCTTGAAAAGCAAAAGAAACTTTAACCAAAAAGTTGAAAACATGAAACAAAAAGTTTACGCTAATCCTGGTTTAAGTTAATCCATGCACCTTATTCCAAAATGGCCGCTGATTTATGCGCATACAAATTGGCCCTGTTGCCTCGTTCAAGATAAAATATTCTTTTGAATTTTAAGCTTAAGAACGAGGCATCAAGGGCTTATTTGAATAAAAACAAAAGAATGTTTAAATGGTGGCCATGTTGGAATAAGGTGTATTGACTCCCACGGTTCCCCATTGCTGAGTAAAATCGTCTGGCGTTAGACAGAATAAAATACTAAGCATGGCCGGTTTAGGCCGGTTTGGACGTCAAAGGGAAATTATTAATCAGCTTTTGAACAACCGGGCCCAGAGATCTATTGGCTGTCGAACCAAAGGTTCTTTTGTTCTGTGGTTGGCAAAATTTAAGGAGTGCTTATAAATGGTAAACATCGCTACATATCGCGAAAGCAGAATCTAGTAGTGTGTTTCTGACATGTTCTTAAACTTAAAAAATTCTTTTCTGAAAGAAAAGTATTGAGAAAGACCTCACGGTAAAAATATTGCCGTCGTAAGTTGTGCGCAACGCGATGGCGCATACCATATATGGTACGCTGTGACGTCCCAATCAGTCATTTTGGTTTTAGCAATTTTCAACATCAGACAAACCGCCTCTCAGACGAAAAAATAACTGAAACATACATTAAAATGCATAATTTTGAAATGAACTTGTGGGTTTTTTTTTTTGCCTCAAAGGATTCATTCGAAAAGCTAAAGTCTCACCATAAATGGTGGGTTTGCGGCTTCAGTTTGAATTTGTATATCAATGGAAAACATTGTGCTTCACACTTGCGAAAATACATTTCATAAATATTAATAATCACCTATTGACTGAAAATGTAATTATAACTTATTTTATCACATAGTGGTCAAGGCAAGGATAAATTAAAGGAGCCATAAAATGACAGGCAGAGACAAAGCGAAGACGAAAAAAAAATTAACGGGAAAAAACGTCTTCACAATGGCTACCTTAGTTTAATACCTACCTTTGCGCTACGCTTACAATACTGTAAATAATATCCCCACTTGACAATGAAACTTTCAAACATTTGCTTCTAAAAGAAAGCCATTGCAATAATTAGACGCAACTTTCGAATTCGTTCCAACGATCCGTTTGACTTGTAGACATTGGCACTTTCCATCAGGGCGAAATTGTTCGTCATAAATATGATCGAATGTTGCTACATTTCAACAAAATGACGCTCTCCAAAGTCTTATCTCTTAGATCCGGATAGAATGAGTCGATGAATCAACTAATGAACCTTAATAAAATTTCCTTTTGACAATGAAATGAATTAAGCGATGTATGTCTTCTTCGTTGGGCGGTCCGTTCCATTTTTATCTGCCACATTTTGGACGAGAATTGGAAATTCAATCCGGAACACGTAATAAAGTCACATCCCCTAAACATTTGCGAGGTGAATATTTTTGTGGTCTAAACTTTGCCTTAATACAATTGAACGCAAAATGCAAAACTAAATAACTTGTGAAGAAAAACTGAGTTATTTACGTTTAAATCTTAATCTAATGAAGTCAAAACGCAATTCTTTTCCGCCGAGGATATTCATAGAGGAAGGAAAAAGCTAATGAAAAGAACGTAAACGTACCTCTTCAGTCTTGGGTCTTGTAGTTGACCTGTTTAATAAGTGTTAAACTTCACATCGTCACGAACTTTTTACTGCAAGTTTTTTTTTAACAGATGACTAGCCCCAAGTTGCGAAATACCCTCAAAACCAGCAAAAAGCACCCAACACGGTTAACCACACATTAGCAGAAAAACGCGACGTCAAAATCAAGTGCTTGAATGTGAGAATAAAAACGAAAAAAAAAAAGCTATGGACGTCCAACTAAGCAAATGGGAAAAAAAGTTAATTTGAAATAAGTCGAAAAAGAATGAACCAGTTTTGTAAACTGGAATCACGAATATATGAAAGCTCTTATTGCAAAACAGGTGTTTGAGGAAAGAGTAAACAAAATGCTTGTCTCGTTTCTATTGATAATTCGCACAGGAAAAGTAAACTTTTCCTTGCAGCGATGGCTGTGATGTAGCTCGGTTTTTCATTCAATGCAAATTGGAAATTATTAGCAAGGCAACTTGAGAAATAAAAATCAGGTTCGGGGACTTCTTGGTACAAAGAGCTTAATTTATCGGCCGAGAAATTCACGCGTGATACAATATAATTATTTCTAATGTTTTCTTTTGCTTTGCAAAATCCTTATTTTAACTCATCATGACTCGCAGTGTGTGGCCGCTTATGTTGAACGTCAAGTATAATTTGAAGCACGTTGGTCACTTCCGACGTGATTCCGTTGTTTGAATAAGTTGAGAGACATCTACTTGTGGGGAGGAAACAAAAAGCGAATGGAAAAGCTATTCAAAAAAAATATCAATCAAGTTCTTATTCGAGTCACGTTTCAAATTGTCCGAGGAAACACAACTATAGTTAACAACAGAAAGCTCTCAGCTTTGTTCAAAACAGACAGTAAAACAGCACCCTTTCAAAATTCTCATATTTCCTTTTGTTTTAAAACAGTTTGCTTTAAAATTTTAGCTTCTTTTGTTGAAACAGACAGCCTTCATGAATATTTAAAGCAGCTTTAATATTTAAGGTACCTTGGTTGCGGCTGGTCACGTGTCTATGTCTAGAAATCAAATCTACACTGAGGGTGGGTCCTCGAGTTAAGGCACGTTCGCTTGACCCTATACGTGGAGTGATGATTAAGACGGTATGTTTGGCGCGTTTCGAAGCAGCAAGGATAATAAAAATATGTTTAAAATAGCATTTTAGCGGGTGTTTGACAATTTTAATGTGAATCTCCGTAAAAACGAAGGATTTCTAACTTATATTCCATGTATTCCTATTCCGGAATGCGGTCAATCGAACGCACCCTTAATTTTGTCAACAGTAAAATTCAGTTCCATCTAAGAAAGGGAGAAACCACTTGTTTTTTTTTAGACGTCAAGTTGCGCTGCTGTCGGTTTGCCATACAGACGTTATTTTGAAGCAAATAAAGTAATTTGTCTGGAGGCGTGGTATTTAGATACATAGATATATAGATAGTTTTATTAAAATTACCCTTGCAGCCCGAGGGCTGAGTTACGATAATATTTACAAATGTAAAACGTCAATTAATTGTAACTATAAATTATATAATGATAAATTAAGAAAGTTATTTGATAAGAATTTAACAATACTAAAGCTATTATTATGTAAACACAAAATTACAATTAAGATACAGCAAAAATCATTCAAATAGAACTTTTATTTACGTGTCTAATCTTCTAGCGCTGTAGAGCACTAATCGGGGACACTGTAAATTGAAATTAACAAGTTAAAGCAAATCAAATCAAATTTTGGGTTTTGATCATTTAATATATACGAGTTGTAAAAGGGTATGTTATCGGCAATGGCTTACAATAAAACTGTCTCTGAAACGATTGGTTTTAAAACTAAGGAAAGATGTAGGTGCCTAGTTGCAGTACTTCCAACGAGGTACGGAAAATCGCTAGTTCTTCACGTTTCGCCACGATTGTTGAAGGAAAGGGATGCAATAGGCACTTCTCAAAGTACGACTTGTAGGTCCGTAGTTTTAGCTGTTTCGCCCTCTCAAACGATTTCTGATTTTCCGCAATAAGGGTCTTGAAGGCTAAAAAATTCTTCATCCGTCCTTCGCATCTCCAACACATTGAAATAATCAGTTATCATCGTGTTTCGCGGCAAAGGATGGCCACAGATATTTTCCGCCGCAGCACAAAGGTTTTTCGACCATGATCTGTCCCCTAGAGCTCTACACAGGCGACAAGAAATGCCATCAACGGACACAGAGGATTTGCATATCTTTTTTGGAGATTGTTTTAGATTAATAGACATTCCCGCGCCAAGCGATGTTTAATTTCCTCTCCCTACTGGGCTCAGTAGATGAGTGCAGAGGAGACAAAAATTTAACCATCGTGCCCCTCCCTAAAATTATCTTTCTTCACTTCACTTCTTCACTTGTCCCGTAGTCGGAGACCCTTGGGGCGCCGTAGATGCAACCGTATCTCTCCATTTCTCCCTATCTTCGGACTTTCTTAGGGCGTCGCTGAACTTCAAGTCCATTCTGAAATGTTGTTCTCCTAACGTTTTTTCTGTCTTCCTCTCCTTCTTCCTTCTTGCACTGCGTCTTGCAGAGTTGTTTTGGCGTCAGCCCACCTGATCGTATTACGTGTCCGAACCATTTCACAAGGATAAAATTTGATCTCGAGAAGCTCAAAGACCGTGAATTTGCTGCAGCCTTCCAAGCACTGATAGGGGGAAGATTTGCACCGCTAACCATGCTCGACGCAGATTATCTTTCTGGAAACAGCAAAATTTAGCACACATGTGACCAGCCACAACCAAGGCACTTTTTTGATTTCGCTCACTTTTCTTCTAATTCTTTTATAGATGTATTATAATCATACACCTCTTATTTAAAAAATACTAAAATTTTGCACAAATGGTGGCCTGTAGTTCCACGCGCACATCATTCTCGTTCCCAGAGCTCTCCGTTTCTTTTGGTCACGTGGTCGGCGTTTTCATTGGCACTACGCATTACATTTTATTTCCGGCCCGTATGGCGGGAACAAATGAGAGCTTGAAAGAAGTGCGCATGACCTGCTGGATGTCCGAGATGTTTAGCTTCGACCAGAGCCTTTGGTTTGGCCGCCCACGTGACCAAAAAAGGGGAGAGCTCTGGGGGCGAAAATGCACGCACACGAATGAAAAGGTGACGCATGCACAAATGCTGATCTTGCAACCCCCTCATTTTTCCTTGTGATATCAACTTCTCTGGTTGATATCACTGCTTCTGGGCGGTAAATTGTTCATTTTTCAAATGCTAGCTTAAATGAATATAAAAAGTATCCTTAAACATTATAAACAATAGACCATATTCGTATTCCCAGCATTGGACTGGAACTAGCTTGCAATCGAGGCTAATGCGGGGGAATACATTAAAAAGTATTTGCATTTGAAAAGATTCCCCTGCATTAGCCTCCATTGCAAGCTAGTTCCAGTCCAATACTGAGAATATGAATATGGTCTATTTATTCTGTAGGAAAAAAAAAATAGAAACATTTTTTTCTGTAAAACTGTAGGGTAGGGGATGAAGGGAACCATAGCTGAAACACCCCAAACCTGTACCAAGAATGCTAACCTTAGGCCTAAAAAGAATGCTTTAGATATTGATTAAGCCTGAGGTTGGGTTGTTTCAGCTGTGGTTTCCTTCACCTCCTACCCCCAAACCAACCCCCCCCCCCCCCCATACCCCCCATTCCCGGAATAGTCATGTTGCGATCACACGATGGATGAGCTGATAACCTCAGCTAAGGATCCTTGGCTCAGCTAAGCTAAGGAGCAAGGATGGCATAGTCGGTTAGTGCGCGGCCTTGGTGCAAGAGGTCTTGAGTTCGATTCCCGGATCTCGCATCCTTGTTTCGACTTCTTTCCTTTCCGTGTAGCTAAGTAGCTTTAAATACCCGTAAAACGGAGCACTGATGGAGAGAGGGGAGTAAAATGAGCGCACCGTCGACCTCAGGTTTGTCAGTTGAATTACTGTTACCAGTCAACGACGTTAAATATGGTTGCTTTGCTTTACTTTACTTTAACCAAGGTCAACAGACCCGCTTGTCTCTCTTATACAAAGCCAACAAGTATTCGATATCTTGGATGCTACTTCCTGGTTGCTAAATTACCTGTCATTGAAGACGATTTTTGTCATCCTCTTTTGTGAATCTCAGAACAGACAATCGTTCTCTTCCAGCCTTCCTTGTCAATACGGTTTCACCAAATAATCCACAAGCCACTAATAACTTCATTATTTCATCTACAAACCAAAGCAAACAACCAGTCAAGACTCTATGAAGTTTTCATCAAAATTAATTACTGAAGCCAGTTTTCATATTAGAAATAAAACGAGGGTCACAGAGTTACAGAAGACTCTGTTACCCTAAATAATTCCTATAATTATTATTATTTAAAAAAAAAAATGTACCTGGTCTATTTTCTGTAATGGTGACAAGATAAAAACAGCCAGAGTTGGACAGAAGTGTGGAAACCAAAGGGAAGAGGCGATCCATAACCTGCTCAAATAAAGAAATGAAACCAGGGTCAGGACAAAAATGCTAGATATGATATAAATCTGTTCTCGTACATATATTTTTTCATATATATTTTTCATAGTCTTACCTCCCGTCCATCTTTTCCACCAGCCCAGGATGCTTCAATGCTGTGACCTCCAACCTAACACAGAAGAACAAACATTAAACAATGATAAAAATGATACCAATACTGATAAGAATAAT
>JALIRR010012108.1:0-5000 GCA_023091755.1 Montipora sp. Colony 1 RG-2022
ATGATACCTCTTTTGAGGTAAACCGTTTTTATTGTTATTGATGTCGTTGAACCGTTAAGAGATCTGTGTAGCATGTGGAATTATATGTTAAACCATCGAATAAGAGATTTATTATTCCAATACAAAAAAGATGTTATTTTGCTTCAATTCAATCCTTGGCTTGCACCTGATGTCATTGGCGGTCATGTTGGTGTACTGAACAATAACCAGAGTCTTTTCGAAATTTGGCGCTATTATTATGGAAAACGCAAGCGACATTTTGCTTTTGTTTTGTACACCAACATGACCGTCTAATCACGTGAGTTCAAACCGAGAATTTGGTAAGAAAGTTTTTAAAAAATGCATGATCTGTCCTTCAGGGCGCATGCGAACGACGAAAACATCACAAAAAGCCAGCCAAATGTCCTTAATTTGATTGGATAAATGAAATGGCAAGTGACAGTCGATTTCTTTCATTGAAAAACTCCCGTTCCGTCCGTATTTGCTCTGTTCTAAACCGGTCAAACCGGGACACTACAGTGTATTACCGTCCCATATTTTGCGTGTTCTCTTGACCAAATATGGCAAAATGGCCTAAAAGTGGAATAACAAATGATGAGAATTCTCCTAGCTACGCGATTCTATTAAATATTCTAATGTTTTCAATCTCATTGTATGAGTTTCTTAACTTTCTTTAAAAAAAAACCGGGTATCGATCAATCCTCGCAAAATCGGCTCAAATATGCTTGCGCGTACCGCTTTCAATATTTTTCTCAGGAGGGCGATTTTCGCGGCTTTCAGGCAAATTCTCACGTTCCCGCTGCCAAAACTTTGCAACTTTTTATGCACTGGAGAAAAGGAAACGCGGAATAAAGTAAAAAATGAAATAAACCGTAAATAAAACTATTTTTTTTAGGAAGTCTGTGGAAGGACGTGAAAACGAAATTCTACCCATGAAGCAAAAAGGCAGGGAAATCCGGGAAAATAATATATTCAAAAGGAAAAACTTGGCTTATATAATATTTTCTTTTTCAAAAGCAGTCCATGTGGCTTATACTTGAATGGTTTTGGGACTTAATATTTGGCTGCCACGGTTCTCACAATCAAGTTTTCTCTCGGTTTTTATTAAATGAGAGATTAACCATTCCTAGTGAGCGAAATAAGTCACGCCATATTATCTAAACGTGCACTACTGTATATTCTGTTCACGGTCCGTTCACTTCTCTTTACGGTCCGTATGCTCACCTTACGGTCTGTACGGTCCTCTGAACGTGCAACACTGTAAGTTCTTTTAATGATGTGCAGGTTACGACCCGTTTACTTCTCTTTATGGTCCGTATGCTCACCTTACGGTCTGTACGGTCCTCTGAACGTGCAACACTGTAAGTTCTTTTAATGATGTGCAGGTTACGACCCGTTTACTTCTCTTTATGGTCCGTATGCTCACTTTGCTGTCCGTACGGTGCGCACGGATCGTAAGGTCTCAAGCCCCTACCATCTAAACGTGCAGAACTGTAAGTCCTTTTAATGCCATGCATTTTACGGTCCGTTTACTTTTCTTTACGGTCCGTATACTCACCTTACGGCCCATAAGGCCCGTACGAATCGTAAGGCCTAAATTTCATACCATCTAAAGGTGCAGTACTGTAAGTTCTTTTAATGATATGCGGAACTGTAAGTTCTTTTAATGATATCGTAAGGCCTCTTCACAGTCCGTACGTGCAACCTTGAGTTGCAAACAAAATGAACGGACCGTATGCAGGAGTTAACGGTCCGCTACAGTGCGGGTGAATTGGACAACACTCCGAAAGTTCACTGAAGTTAATCCCTGTTCAGTGTTGGGCGGGGATGGTATCTGGATGGGAGAACATCGGGTTATACGACGTGTGATTACCTTTCGTAGATGCCATATACATCATACTGCCTTTTTTTCAATCGGAATACTCATATTTAACGGGAACCTGAGCATTCGTCACTTTAGGAGACAAATCTAGGAGTGATCATCCATTATTATGTGCTTTCGTTGGGAGAACATCACTAAACGAGCCGAGATGCCATGAAGACGATGCGTTTATGTCGGCTATTGAAAGCAGTAATATGTGAGGCTCGTGGAATGTGGCTAAAAATGAAAAGGTAATGACATCACAATCTGGGAGATTATTACTAACAGCGGAGGGGTTGGCGCAGTGGTAAGATCTCTGCCTTCCAACCCTAAGGTCCCGGGTTCCATTCCCGGTTCTGCCGAGACTGGAATATTTGGCGACCTTCTTTCCCGCTAAAGTTCACTCAGCTTTCCATCCTTCCGAGGTCGGTAAAACGAGTACCAGCATGCATGGACTGCTTAGAAGCGGCTGCAATTCGCGCCTGTATATGCTTCCAGTCCGCTGGGGGTAAATTGATCATTGTAAAGCGCCTTTGAGACGTTGTAATAAGGGCGCTATATAAATGCACCACTTTTTTTTTTTTTTTTACTTTTACATCAAATCAAGATCAATACGCGTGCGAGAATCCACGCTAGGGTACTCATCGCCCTGCAAACAATAAAAGAATCTTCGGGGCGGCTATTTTGGTGTCCCTTACAGAGAAAATGCAAGGACCACACACAATCACCCAATCTGAACAAAATTTAGGAAGCGCTCTCCTTCGTCGAACTCAATTAATCTTTTCGAAAGGCCGGAGAGTAGAAATCTTTTAAAATGAGATACCTTAGGAAATCAAGGTCGAGAACTTGTACTGCAATGTGATCTTAACCTATATAGGTTAGTGTTAACATGTTTCAGGAACACGTTTTCATCGGTTGATAGATGACGTACTCTGAAAATAGTCATTAAAAGCAAAAGGAAGCAGGGAATGAGATCATGAATAAATAAAAACATAGGATCTGGAGTTCAATAACGTCTGAAATTTCAGTATACCTAGATTCTTAAATAATGGTTCAGTACGTGTTTTGGGGTGAGAAAATGTGATAGTTATTATAAATCTTTTTTGAGTTACCAGAAGTGTTTTGAGGTAAGTTGGATAAATCGCGCCCCAGAACTAGAGCCCATTTCTCGAAAGTCCCGAAACCTGGACAATTTTATATGCGAGGAATGGAGCAAGAAGCAGAGGTCTACCAAACCGAAATCAAGCATCAAATTGCATCCCCTTGTCAATGGAGAAGAGTTCCCCAACAAAGTCCCAGTGGAAAGCGATGCCATCACTGATCTGAAGCAAACTCCTCACTTGTATCCCTGCCTACGGCAACAGCACTTCTCGCGGAAGTTCGGAGAGACAGCAATTTCTCTTACAACTCAAAGCAAGGTTAGGCCAACTTTCAAAATAAAGAAGCAGACAAAAATAGGAAAAAGTTTGTTGTTCGCCGAGAAAGGCATTCTGTTGTGTATTGTCCCTTGTTTAAGTCCAAGCAACTCCAAGAAAGACGAAAACTTGCTTGGGAACATAAACGCTGTTTCAATTGCTTAAAGTGAAACCATCAGGCGAAATGGTGTCCCTGTAAAAAACACTGTTTGAAGGAACATTGTGGTTTACCCCACCACACACTGTTACATGAAGGTCACCAAGCACATTCAAATCCTGAGTATCCAACAGACACCCACAGCAGCACACCCAGGACATCGGTTCCGGGCCTTCCCAAAGTCCATTAATCACTCCAGAGAGTACCGTCCACCAAAGCTGCGTTCAGCCCCGACGATTGGTCCTCCTTCAAGTCCTACCAGTTCAGATCCATAGCAAAGGAAAACTAGTAAAGGTGTACGCGCTTCTCGATCCAGAAAATGACTCAACCCTTATCAAAAGGGGCTTAGCAGACCACCTACAACTCGTTGGCGAAGCCTACCAACTTTACCTGAGCACGGTTGGCAATGATGTGAAGGCTCATCGTCTGAATAGAGTGAGTTTTGGTCTCTCGTCTAAAGATCATTAAGAACCGGTAATGGTGAATGGAGCGTGGGTTATTGACAAGCTTAATATCCCGTCCGTCAAACTGCCGAAAAGGGCAGCCATCCAACAGTGGAGTCATTTATCGGGTATCGGCTTACCGGATCTTGTCGGTTCCGAAGTAATGCTTCTAATTGGATCCGATATGGCTCACCTGCTGATTCACCTCGAAGTCCGCTAAAGACGATGGACAAGCCCATCGCCATTCAGACCCCCCTTGGATGGACTCTCTTTGGTAACGCAACCAAAGGACTGTGTGAAACGATCAATGCAAACCTTCGTTGAACAGTCGAAGGGCTCCCTTTGCAACAACAAATTGAACGATTTTGGGAGGTTGACTCTCTATATGCGACGAAGAAAGATCCCTCAGAAGCCACCCTGTCCGTTGAAGACCAAAGAGCCCAGGCTGTCTTGCAGAGCAGTACAGGGAAAGAGCGGGGTCACTATAAAACACCGTTGCTATGGAAAGGTGAGCCAATCATGCCAAAAAAACGTGCTATGGCAGTTTCAAGACTCCACTCGACCGAAAGGAAGCTCAAGAAGGATCCAGAATTGGCGAAACTCCATTACACTGATCATCAATGCGTCGTAGTATGAACAACGACTTCCTAATACGAGGAAGATGGCCAACGTAACACCGTTACCCAAAAGGAAACTAGTGCAAGATCTCAACACAAATCTAAGACCAATCTCGCTCACGACCTGCCTTTCAAAGGTGGCCGAGGAATTTATTGTCATAGACTATATTAAACCTGCTGTGATCAAAGTGATAGATTCTAATCAATATGGCCTGATCCCCAGTTCGTCTACAACAATTGCCCTAGTCAGCATGTTGCATAAATAGACCTTGGGTACATGACTCAACTATTAGAGCTATATCATTTGACTATCGAAAAGCATTTGATTATATTGACCATGCTATACTTGTTAATAAGCTATGAACTCTTGATATTCCAACTAGCGTAATTAATTGGGTGATTGATTTCCTAAGTAATAGGATGCAACGTATTAAGTTAGCAAATGATTGTTTTTCAGACTAGGGACCGGTTCCATCAGGGATCTCCCAAGGCACGAAATTAGATCCC
>JALIRR010012109.1:0-10963 GCA_023091755.1 Montipora sp. Colony 1 RG-2022
CCAATGGTAGGTGTACGTCCCTGTCACGTTGGTGGTCTGACACATACCTTAGTAAACATGTCTTGTAGGGAACAGTTCATGCGTTCGATCATGCCATCACTTTCAGTGTGGTACGAGTTGGTTTGTGTGTAGTCCATGTCGAAGAGAAGGCACATCTCCTGGAATAGTTGGGCTTCAACGTTTCGCCCCTGATCTGAGTGGATACGCTCGGATATGACCTTGTTTACTGATTTCTCAGCTACAGTCTTAGCTTCTTGGTGTGCAATTGGAACGCTTCTTTCCATTTGGTGAAGTAATCACCAACAACTGGGATGTACCTGTTTGATTCTGTTGTTGGTTGGGCAGCCATAATATCCAGAGCTATTTTCTCAAATGGGTAATCTGGACAGCTGCTAACTAGTGGTGCTCTTCCTAGCCTGATTCTCAGACGGTCCAGGTCGCACGTGTCACGCACTCTTCTCCCTTTCCCGTCTGATGGACTTCATTCAAGGTCATGATCCTGACGTCATGGTTCTATTGTTTTTTTACACGCCAATAAATTTTTTCGCGCGGGTTTTTCTCTGTTCAGCGAAGTCTTATCACGTCTCCTAAAAACCAGTGATATCAATGATATGATAACGTCTACTCCAACAATAGCGGTTTCATATGAAACCAATTTGGTTCATTGTTTGATCTGTGCTGAATCGTTGGAAAACACTGATAGAATCGCTGTGTTTGGGCGTTCACAGTGGGATTTAAGGTGGCCGAACACAGTTTTCGCGCGCGCTCTTGCTAACGCAATGCAGCGCGCGCGCAAGGATTGCAAAGAAAAAAAACATGGCTTCAATACAGTAGTCATTTTATTTGCTCAATGCTTCCGCTAACTGCACTATTTTTCTCATAATTGAACAAAGTGGTTTGATGGTTTTAGTCTTTTATGAGAAATGTATGTAAGAAAAGGTAACGATGCAAAGAACTCTACAATTCGCAGATTTTTCTTTGTTATCGACCAGTTAAATGCAGTGCATGCGTAGTAAGTTTAAAAATTGCGATTGAATGCAGAATAGCTTTCTCGGAAATACGCCTATTTCTCGCGAACCACACGTTAGAATTGAACGAAATTTGGCACGAAAATACTTTAGGAAATAAGCAACTGGAGTATTGAAAAAAAATTGAACTTTAACACAGGAACTTCCAGATATTCCAGTGAATCTTCAACAAGGGATAATTAAAGATTTCTCTGTCAAATTACTATTAAAATAGTGTTAACTTGTGAGCATCGTTACAAGCTTGTTGCATGTAAATTATAAAGAAAATCTAACGACCAGATTTTCTGCAAATGAACAAAACCGATTTTAAACACCTTTTTTTTCATGTTGCCATGGAAACGGCATATGCGTCGGCTTAACTATGAAAAAACCGAAGTTCGTGCTGTTAACTTGCTTTCTACCATTTTTGGCAACCAAGGGATCAAGGGTGTTAGAGAAAAAGGTAAATGAAAAATAGGTATCAAAAACTGCGTGGTTTGATCGCGTACGGTGATTCAAATGAACAAGATCAATTCGCGCTGCAATTGTACGGTGAATTTACCTGGAAAAATGGTCAAATAGGACTCCTCTGCTCCCTGTGCCAGGGGCCCTTTCGCCCGTTCTTGAAAACTTTCGTTTCTTTTTTCCTGCCCCGACTGACTGCCCCTGGGTATCCGAGGATGGAAATAGCCTTAAAAGCGATCTATATTATTCGGCCCCAGTCTCCGACCGTTTTGTTTACGTCCGCTCGTAGCGTTGCAAATTCCCGTCCTAGCGCTAAACGATCCATGGCAGCTTTGTTTTGTTTTAAACGTTCCACGAGACCGTTTTGTTGGTCAAGTAGCGGTTCCTGAACAACCCTAACTTGACGACTCTTATTTCGAAGAGACTCTGCTTCGTACATGGCTTCGATTTATAGAGCTCGACTAACTTCTTCCTCGAGCGTTTTCCGGGATCAGTCTGCCGAATTTTCGTTGGCACCTCAGGATCCTCTAGCGCATCGATAAATTGGTCCTGAGCAAGGCTGTCTTCTATCGCCTCTACTGCTTCTGGTACGCTCTAACGACGAGTCTCCGCACCGAACTCGCGAGATCTGACAATTTTTCGTCACGTTTCCGATGCCTAGCTTGTGCAACTCAATCCGCTCTTGTGGCACGAATTTCTCTCGGAGTGCCACCTTCAAATTACCGTAATTTCACGACCGGTGATATGCCTTGTAACTGGAACAACGCAGCTCCACGCATACCCACAGCGAGAAACAGTGCCTTACTCTCATCTTTCCATCCGTTAATTGTTGCACAGTCTTCAAAATGTGCAAAAGACGAGTCCCATTCCTCGTTCCCGACCACTGAGAACGATTCCGGCATAACTATAGGCCTACTCGCTGTCACTTGTGAAGTGGAAGCGCCTGAACCAGTGGAACCTGCTTCAGTAGACATAACTTTACGAGAAACTATACAAAGATTTTGCAGAGTCCACGAGGTAGGAGCAAGAACAAAATCAAGAACAACTCCGCAAGCTCAATTGCGACACACAGCTACCCGACAACTCAACAACAAACACTACTTATCTCCAAGGATTGCCGTAGCCTAACCCTTCTGGCAAATATTGCAGCTTCCTTCTCGGTGGAATACTTGAATTTTATCCGGCCGCTACCACCAAAATGTAGTGAATTGGGGCGGTAGACGTAGCCATGGTTTATTTACTAAGCGTCGCGCTGATCGTTTAAGCTTGGTTGGGTCTTTACGCCGACCGGAGTGCGGACTCTGTACAACTAGGTTCACTCGTTATTCTCTATTATCTCGTTTTGTTACCTAAATCAATGTGCTTATATACATAATGACACTGGTATCCTACGTGATGGATATAATTGTGAATTATGCCGCGATCTATTCCTGCGAAAACACATCAATTACAATACATCCTGTAAAACTAGGTCAGGTTTCCCACGTACGTATTTAATAAGCAAAGCAAATGCTACATTTTCATCCCACTCTGAACATGTAACTGAAGATATCTACGCGCTCCCAGTATATTTCTTTTTACTATTGGTTACGTAATCAAGAAGTCACGTTTCATTGCACTTCACTACAAAGGCATTAAAGTGCAGTACTATATAAACGTTTCGTGCCACAACTTCTTGATTTGAGCAAAATTTGTTTTAAGCACATGCAGAAGAGATAAATCTTGCTTGTTCCTTTATTAAGGGGAAAGAAAGGATACACTTATGAATTAATTCATTTCAAAAATTTTGAAATATTGTAGCAGTGAATTTGTACCCATGCAGGAATTTTATAGAAATTCAGAATTTAGACATATTCACACTGTTCTAATTCAGCTAGTACTTGGGTCTGTGCATGGTGAATGTAAACCGAGTCAATGGCAGGATAAGTAAAAGACATTTAAACCAAGTAAGTATGCAACTTCTTAATTAGAATTCTGCTGGGTGTAAATCAACACAGGTAGTTTAGAGTACATGTCGGGCCTTTTTGATTTTGTATTCGTTTTGTCTGTGGGTGGGAGAGCATAGAGAGAAGGGGGTTAATGCTTCTCACCACAATTTCTTTTACATCTACATGTACCAGCACTCGGCAAAATCCCCTTTGACTTATTGCTGTTTTTTCCTACATTGCCTCACAAACCATAAGCCTTTTTGAGACATCACTGCTGAGCCGGCCACATTTTGCTGGAGAATTTAGTCCACACCACAACACCAGGAACTCCATACCCTTACTCTTTTTGAATAGTATGAGGACGTCCCACAGTGTTGAACAAGGGTTGTGAGACGCGACCTACGGTTTATAGTCCTTATATCTGAGAAGACTTGAAAGTCTTACCATTTGCAGATACCACTGCGAAGGAAGAACTTTCTCCTCAGTTATTTGAAGACCCTGAGTAATGGTCTGGTGGAGGTGATCTCACAAACACATTAGTCTGTTGCTCCACCAACCAGTTAGCGGTCAGCCACCTCTTAATGAATTTTCTGGTTCCACCTTTAAAACCAGCACAAAGTGATTTAGAATGAATTTCATACCAAACTACAGGAATGCATGCTTGTATTGTTTGAAAATTTATAACATGATGTAATCAACTTTGCTTGATACTTTCTTACATCCTGACTTAGAAAACACCTTGAAGTCTTCTGGGAAATATAATAACTCATCTGCAACACTATTCAAGTTTTCTTCAGTAACTGGAAGTTTCTTCTGTTCCAAGTCAGCTTTAGCACACATCTTAATGTGAGATCTCTCCAAAGGAAGAAATGGAATAAAGTAATCTATAAGATTTTTTTCAATGAGAGATGAATGCCAGAATCCTCCTTTGGTGTTGAATTCACCAAGATTTATAATCTTATCCATGTGTTTGATTCCAATATCCTCCCGTTTCTTTCCCTCCTTCCAATGAGTCAGCAATTCATCGTTTATCAGATGTGCTCCCGTGTTGCTAAGAAATATAAAGATACTCCTACGGTAATCCACTTTTCCAACTTCCGTGTAGTGGTCCAGAAAGGGTTTCAAAACGTCAATGAGCCCGATGGGCATCTTATCCATTTCGTCGAAGATAAACAAAGACCTGGGACACTTAGCCACCGATGTTACGACGCGATCTCTTAGTTTTCGTTTATATAAATCCAGTGATGACTGGTGGGGGAATTCGTGAGTTGCAATAATCTGATGAACATATTTACTCTCCATTCCATATCGAAATAAATGTTCGGCGATGATTCTGCTAACAAAGTTTTTCCCAGACCCTGTCCAGCCATTAAACGAAAGGGCCAACGCTTTATTCGGAGACTTGTTATTTAAATGTCCCTTAACAGCTTTCAGCACCGTGTCAGTGACCAAATGCTGACCAAAAACACGTCTTTCTAGAGAGGACTGCAACCCAGTAATGTTTGGTGAAATCCACTTGTCTGTGCAACACTCTTCAAATGGACACCAAAGGAATTCGACCATAGAGGAAAGAAGGGCCGTTGCCAAAGCAGTAGGAACGATGAAAGCGCTTAGTTGAGAAAAAAATAATGTTATCAAGAAAACTGCTGCCCAAAGTTTCGCCATAGTATCGCACTGTTCCCAAAAGTACAGCTTTTTGTGGCAATTTCCCGTAAAAAAGTCCATGATAATTCTATCAAGGATTTCTATTGGTTGTAAGCAAGTGATTGACCAATGAAGTTTACTGTTCACGGCATTGTTCGCGGCAAAATGCGCAAAATACGGAAGCAAAACGAGTGGTTACCCAGTTATTACCGTGCAAAAATTGGTCCTAAGGAAGATACTTCAAAGAAAGGTACAAATGAGGGAGGTCTGAATCAGGGCGAGGAAGGAAAAACCCCACAGTCAGGTGCCAACGAAGTTAGGAAGGAAAGTGGTAGGAAAGGTGAAACACTGAGAGGTGATTTAAGCATGTAATAAAGCAGTGAAGCCAACTAAGCAAGGAAGTGAGTTTATTCCTCTGGCATCTCAGGGTTTCAGTGAAAAAGCAATGCGGCAACCCGGCAACCCTCCCAGCGGAGCGGGAAGATCATCTGTCATTTCTAAGGGAGTAGCTTGTTTTCTATTTGGAGCATTGGCTATAATTGCTATTGTTTTTGGTCCCTCACAGTCTGAAATCAAGAATGATCTCGAATTTGTTCAGGTCTTTGAAACTAAACTGAGCAGTCTTCAGTCCTTGTTCACTAATCAGACAGACAGGTTCTGGAGGAATTTGAAGAACCGTGGTTTAGCGCATTTTAGGAGTTTAAAACCTCGGCGGCCTCTTGTGTTGTTGCTGGCTGCACCCCCGCAAGCTCATGATGTGGTGAACTGCCTTGCAACAAAACTAGCTGAGGTACTAGATCCCAGAAACAAAAGAAACTTAGCTTTGGTTGACGGCATGAAGGAAAAAAAAAGTCCCGGAAAGGACGTAAAGAAAGCCATGGATGACCTTCTTATGAAAAAATTTGAAAAAGGCCAAAGGGTAGCACTTATACAACATCTTGAGCTTCTGCCTTTTCCATCACCGTTACTGTTTTACTCTTACTGTGATGACCAGAATGCACCACATAAGCATGTCGCAATTATCTTCACTGTTCATCTTCCAAAAGAACCTGATTTATCGCTATCAGCAAAAGAAGCAGAGGGAGCTGTGGAAACATACCTGTCAGATGATGTGTGGGTAAAAGAGGATCAGGACGCAGTTGCAGCTCTGCTAAGCCGCGTTGCTGACACAGTAGCGCTCATGAATGGTGAATCTAGTGAATTGGTAAAAACACTCTGTTCCAATTAAACATGTAGAGTTTGTGTTCCAAAGGATGCTAAGGGACGGATCTTTATTTTTTGAAGGGGGGTGGGGGAAATGTTTTAAAGATAAAACATTTGTTTTTCTGTTTCGTCGTCCATGCAAACATTATTTTATCTCATTATTTTTATCTCCCTGGACACATATTTTTTTTCTAGGCAGTGACCTCAGTCAGATTGGTGGCTCCAAAGGGATCGTCTATAACCCGCTTTTCAAATATAAGTTCATTTCATTCATAAAGTCCTCTACCAGAACAAATGAGCCCAACAAATTGATCTGCTCCCAACTGAGTGGCTTCAAAGCTCAGTAGGTAGAGCATTGTGCCAGCATTGCAGAGGTCATGGATTCGAATCCCGTTGAGGCACCCTGAATTTTTCAAGTGTCTATTAAGAGACAATTGCTTAAATTGTACAGATGATTGTGAGGATAACCCCCCTCTTTCGTCTAAAGATTTTTCTACTTTAACTGAACAAAATGAGGGGTGGTCCGCAGGGGTAGACCATGGGCCGGGTCCACCATGAAGGGGTCCATGGACGGGTCCACAGGGGTGGTCCATGGACCTGGGGTCCTTGTTTTGTATACGTCCTGATTTCATACCGTGGAAGCTTTTATCGGTTTGCCGAACCATAGTCAGCCCAAGTTCGCGTCACTATAGAGCGTGTAATAATTAATTACTAGTGGGAAGATGACCTTTGAGTGCAAGCGGTGTTGCGTTACAGGCAGCCGTTGAGAATTTAAACGCGTTATAAGACTTTGCATGGGAAATAAAATACCGTCGATTATGAAGCCTAAAAAACGCTCAATTTAACGTTCATTCAATAAAATGAATAAAAATGACTCACCTCTGGTGTATTCTTGTGCCTTTTGGAGCTTATTTTATCGTTTCAGGAATTCCGTGTTTTCACTGTTCTAAGACGAAGTCAAGGCTGCACACTAAGATTTCGACCGTAGTCAGCTCAGAGGCGGTTTGCGTCTCGAAAATCCATCCCAGCCACGATTTTTTCACGCAGAGCTAAAGCCCCATCAATTGCGAACCTCAGTGAATGTTTCGTCGTCAAAAATCCCCACGCACTTGGCTGGAAATGAGCATTTTGTGCTTCCGATTCCACATAACAGCTGATGAAATTGGTCACGGAGCTTGGGTTCGAGGTCCACCCGATGAGGTAGTCATTTCATGTACAACACTTACCCCATCCCCACAGCGGCTTCTCGAACCTGGGCTGTTCCGCTTGCACTCAAAGGTCATCTTCCCACTAGTAATTTATAATTATTACACGCTCTCTAGTGACTCGAATTTGGACTGCCTATGGAGAAAACATGTTATATTATGCAGCGGTCACTGGAGCTCGGGAAACCAGGAGAACAAGAATCATTTGCTAGACAGAATTTGCACGAAAGAATATGCTCCTAATCTGGAAAAAAAGTACTCCATAAAACCATCCAGGGAATTAAAAAGGAAAATTGACTGTACAAGAACGGTTCTTACATTAATTTTTGTACTTACATATATGATTTATATTTGATTTATTAAATTCATGATGTGCCGGTAATTTACTTATTTGCTAAATTTCAGAGTCTTGTATTACTAATACTATATCAACAGTTTAGAATAAACTGACTTACCAGACATTTTCTGAAAGTGCTCTAAAAGCTTTTTTTCATAGTAGTTTCCTCTTTTAAAGTTTCTGTGTTGCTTTGCATCGTTTTCAATTTATATTACTTTAATCAACATTGTTTAGAAATTATATAAAACCATGATGAACCAAACTCTTTCTTTCCCTGAAAACCCAGGGGTGATGGTAGCCTTATTTGCTGTTATTACCAGTCCTCAGGTTAAGCCATGGCAATCAGAAGTGCTTTGTTGAACATCAATGAATCTTCCAATTGTAGATCATTGTATGTGGATCATTGTAGTTAGTCTGAATCAACTTGAGTTTTATCTGCACAAAATATTTGCTCTGGCTTGTTGTTGTTGCTCTTGACATTCTGAAGTAGGCTGCCCCAGTGTGCAATTCTCTTGGTTGAAGTTGTTAGAATGATTGGGTATCAATGAGGAGTGCCATTTATCCTTACCCTCAGATGGTGTTTTGTAGTTTTGTTCTAGGTTAGTTGGAGGACTTAGTTTTGTATAGTCATGTTTGTTTTGTTCTCTGTTCAGATAATTAACAATATTATTATTGGATGAGGTTGAGCATGTTAGCAATAATTATCAAGGCCAAAGTTTGTGTTATCTGCTGAACCCGAAGGCTGAGGCGGATAACACAAACTGGGGCTTTGATAATTATCGCTAACATGCGAAAAGCGAATTCAATAATTGTTTTATTATGCATATTCCTGAGCTGAGCTCCGCTTGACAAAACTGGTCAAACTGCTGGTTAGTGTGTCAGATGACGTCACTTCTGCATGCATAAAACTATTGTCTGTAGGTATGACGTCAATTCTACATATATACAATCGATTGTTTGTAGGTATGACGTAAGAGAAACAGAGCAAGCAAGAATTAGCTGCGTGCTTATAGCCAATCAAAATCGAGCTGGTGACACCAATGTATAATAATCATTTTTGTAGGACAAATGGTAATACAATCCCGGCTGAGTGTCTTCAAGTTAGCTTTTGCCTCTTTCCTTTTCTTTAAATTTGGTTGTTGCCACTTTTGAGCGGCTTCTGTGTAAAGGTTAAAGACAAAAATAGCCTTAATTTATGTGTTGTGAAGTGTTCCAACTGTAAAAGTATAACAATAACATGTCAACAGAGAGCACACTTTCCGACAGCACATTCGAAAAAAACCATTCTTGGGATGGTGTCTGACATTTGCAGACTGCAGACTGGCTACAAATAGCACTGATAAACAGTATTTAAGTCTAAGAACCCATTTCAAATAGCGCTGATAAACAGCATTTAAGTCTAAGAAGCCATTTTAAAACAGTTAGCTTTGAATTATTGAAAGCTAACCGTTTTAAAATGGGTTCTTAGACTTAAATACTGTTTATCAGCGCTATTTGTAGCCAGTCTGCAGTCTGCAAATGTCAGACACCGTTCTTGGGAACATTGTCGATGAATAAAACAGTAGCAGTTCTTATAACTTCAGAACACAGGTAGCCCAAGCTCGGTATACGATTTATAGACTTTGTACGGGAAAACGTACTTTGAGCTTATAAATGCAGTGACAAAATTGTTATATTATCGGAAATATAGGCTGCTGTAAAGTTGCTCCCACACACACACTGTAAAAGCATAAAGTCTGTGTCGAGATAATGAAACTAAATGAGCCAGCTAGTTCATTGATGCCAGCTGAGCACTTAGCTCTGTTTTCAGTATAGTAACTAGGGGTATCACTGATCCCCTTATTGACCCCTGGGAGTGAGACTTGTCTAACGCCAGATGATTTTACTCGTCAGCTGGGGTCATCGTAGGGAATTTGAGGTGTCAATGGGTTTAGCCCTTCAAAACTTTGCCCCTTCCATTAAAGTGCCCCTGTGATCAAAAAAACCACTTCCTTTTTTCCTTCAGATTTTGAAAGTGTGTTTGCTTAACACTTGACTGGCAAAATTTTGAGCTTTGATTTTTATCCAAAGGCCGTTTACTTTGAGTGTAAGTTTTGGATTTCACGGTCCGCCATGACTACATACATACATACATACTTTATTGAACCTCCCCAAAGGGGCTTTTCAGGAACAATAATAATTATAAAATAATAATTTACATAATTATTTAAATTATTTACAAGATTAAAATAACCAATCATCACTATCAATTACATAACTACTTATCACGATATCAATCACTTCCTAAAAAATCCCTTAGCAGTTTGTTCCTTAACGCTTCTTAAAGATTATTTCGTTGCTACAAAGTTTCAAATTAGATGCCAAGGAATTCCATATGCTAACAGTTCAGTAATAAAAAGTTCTCTGTCCAGAGGCAGTTTTAAAAAGGGAGATATTTAAGAATTGGGAACTCCTGGTTGTATAACTATTTACATCAGAACGTTTGGTGAAAATAGTGCTCAGGTATTCAGGGGCACGACAATTCATACATTACTCATGTTCAAAACTGACCGATTGGACCTCAGACCGTTGGATCCAGGGAAAAGTGACGTCAGAGGCTCACTAGCTTAAAATTTCAGCGTGTGAACGCAGCTTATTATATATGCAAAGCATGAGTTTAAAAGTCTGAAAGCCCAAACCCCCCGTGCTGCATATTAATTCTGCGGCGTACACACGTATTGCATTCTTAAACTACTGAGCCTTTGATGTCATTTTCTCCTCGATCCAGCTCTCTCAAGAACATAATGTTAGTAATGGCCGACCATTAAATAGGAAAATTACAGTTAAAATAAAGAGGTGTCTTTTTGAAATCAAGGCTTAAAACGTGGGTCACTTAGTGTTTTGTTAACATAGTTTTGAAATCCAAAGAAAAATATGAATTGATTTTTTGGTCACAGGGGCACTTTAAATGGGTGCTAACCAATCACAGAATCTGTTTCAAGGTTCATCAAACATTTGTCAGCATTAAGTTGTACACGGATACACAGAGGCAACATGGATTAAAGTTATAGAAAACTGAGAGATGATTAAGACCAACCTCGTTCCCAGGGTCTCTGTTTTCTACTTCCTTTCTCCTCTACAAAGGAGGCAGAGAAGAGAGACCCTGGGAATGAGGTTGGAGAAACACCTGGAGTT
>JALIRR010012111.1:0-10962 GCA_023091755.1 Montipora sp. Colony 1 RG-2022
AACAGACATAGTTTGATGCTCCTCTGCTTTTAATAAATTTTAATGTACAGCTGTAGCTTAGAAAGTTATGATTTAAAAGACGAAACATTTTGATACTCCTGTCTAGTGTCTTCATCAGGGGTGATCTACATCCCAAGAGTCCCTTTATATGCTATCAATTTGCTTAAAGGGAAAGGACATGCCTGTTAATAGTAATTAGTATCTTTTTCTTCTAATACATTAAATTTTAAGGTGCTGCCAGATACATGTAGGTGTTCTGAATAGGAGTGCATCCTTTTTGCAAGGACATTGGTTTAATTGGTTTTAACATGTAGTTAAACTTGTGTCGCATGCACTCCGAATGATAATGAAGTGAAGTGAGTCAAAACATAACAAACATGGGGCAACTAGTGCCAGGTTCCTATCATAGCAAACTAGTTCCAGGTCTGTAGCTAATGTTAAATCGATTATGCTCTTGTGTCAAGTAAAACCTTGGCCGCCATGATCGTGGTTCAAAGGAGCATGCATAGCATTGATGTGCCAAGCTTCCAAACAACAGCAATGATGGTACCACCAGTTGGTGTATTAAAGGGAAAGTACAGTATTGAAAAAGTTTCTCTGAATCGAAAGTTCTTTACCTGTATTGTCATACTTGACCACTCATTTTTACTAAATGTGTTTAATTAAATAGCCAACAAAAGCGCTTCAAAAATAGGCAAATTTAAATTGAAATCCGTCATCTTTGTTTTTGTGTATGCAAACGAGGCCATGATGTAGCAATAGTCAAGGATTTCTCCTGATGACTGAATGTACTTGGTGTAAAGAAGAAAAACACAGGCGAGGAGAGCAATGCTTTGTTAACTTGAATCTTAATCCAAAGGCTAAACTGTATTGATATTGGCGCCAACTCTGAACGGATTTACCTTGTGTTCGTTAAACAGGGTTTTATATGTGAGTTATATGCAGGAGTTTTACAAAGCGAAAGAGAGCTTGTAGTGCTATCCCGCGCTCATAGCTGTGAAATAAATGCCTGGACATCAAGTTTAATCTGTCTACCGTGGTTTTCTACGAGATCCCTGTTACAACTTCAAAACAAACGATCGATTTATATATTTCCATCAAAATGGTAAGAGTAAATCGTTTCAGTAGTTTCTATACTGCTAACAAAATTTAACCACATTTCACGCTACATTTATTAGCGCATAACAGTGAAAGTCGTCTATATATGGCTTGATTCAGTTTTCTCGCTGCAATATAGTATCGATTTCAGACGTTCGTGGACAAAGGCTTTTTTTCAAGCCACTTCATGGACCGTTGATTTCAGTCTGCTGTTAAAAAATTCTGATCATATGATAACATTTTTTGTGGCTCTGCAGTTTCAAAAATACCGATCTCGTGACGCCATTTTCTGTTACTCTCGCCAAAGAGAAAAGCGCAAAACGATGTTGATGGCGAGTAAAACCGCCCAAAGCTATTACAGGTAACCCATTAAAAGCGTGTTCGAGGAAATAAGAAGCAGGTGGAAACTTTTCTTCAGTTTTTTTTCTTTTCTTGGCCGTGGGAACTGACAAAGGAATAGCGCCACGTGGTCGGCATTTTCAAAACCGCAGAGCCACGAAAATGTTATCACGTGATCAGAATTTTTTAACTGCAGACTGAAATCAACGGTCCGTGAAGTGGGCCGGAAAAAAAACCCTTGTCCACGGACATGTCAGATCGATAGTAATGATATTTTGGACTAGTTGACTGAGATTTCTATCTTAAATCACGTGTTGTATACAAATTTACTTGTGCGGGCTGTGGTGCTCGCTACGTTGGTGAAACCAACAGGCATTTCTACACACGTGTAAATGAGCACCTTTTCCGGGACAAAAATTCTCATATTTTCAAGCATCTTAGTTCTTCTAAAAATTGTCACGATAATTGTGATGTTTCTTGCTTCAAAATTATTGATAATGCTACTTCTTTCTATCAACTCAAAATCAAGGAGAGCTTCCATATTGAGCGGTTGAAACCCGAACTCAACAAACAAGTTGATCATGTCAGTTTAGCATTACACTTTTAAACTTTTACCGTTATGTCAGTTGTGTTCTCTATAATATTGTTGGTTCGTTTGAATTTTACGTACTTGTAACGAACATTTAATCTACAAAGAATCATTGTATTGATATAGTTATATATATATACGAATTATCTTGTAAAAAATTTTAATGTTACACTCTCTATGGCTGAAGATGATGTTTGAAACATCGAAACATGTCCCGAAAATTCAAAAGTGTGGTTGTATTTTTTAAAAAATTTCATTGAAAGCGGCGTAAACACCATAAGCAAAATAAAGGGAAACAACCATCTCCTTTTTACAGACAATAATATTATTTGATGTCAGACTATTTTGTCACTTTGCACTGAATTTTATTTTTCTAGATGGTGCGGGTTATGCTCTTGGACGAGTGAATGGGCCTGACACTTGGTTAGTAATGTGTGAAAACTAACTGAAAACTAACTAACTTTTATTATAACCCATACCAGTCTGAAGGATTCTTTTTTTGTTGAAACCGATGTTGAACCTTGCAAGAATCAAGTCTTTTGAGAATTGTCCAGGAATGATTAAACATTAGACCTGTAGCGGGCTACGGGTCAAGAGCCCATGAGGTGAAGCCGATTTAGCTATTGACCCGTGGCCCTTAAGGGCGAAGGGTTCAATTGTTTTAGTATCACCCAACTAGTCGGACAGAAAACGCAATAATAACGTTAGCAAATGCTAGTTGAAAATATATTTATAAATTTGAGAATAAAACGAAAGAAAGTGTCACGCTTTTCGCTTAACTCAAGGACTATTACTAATAGTCCTCTAGTAGCGTAGCCAATCAAAATACAGCATTTGCATTAGTCCACTAGTTGGGTGATACTAAATAAGATTAGCAGTCCAAGTCTGGTTTCAATTAGCATGAAAGTCAAGTCAGAGTTCTAAGGGGAGTCAGTATTGCTTACAATGCAAACCACAGTGTTGTATCACCATGAAAGAAATCAAGAGGAAGGGCAGAGTGTAGATGCGATGAATGTGAATATTTTAAAGATAGTTCTAGGTAATCCTCTCACATATCTGCGAGGAAAATATTATTATTGTCTCCTGTAGACACCTGAAAAATTCAGGTGGCTTCGATGGGATTCAACCCACGACCTCTGCAATGAGCGTGAGTGGTTCAGTGCTCTACCAAGTGGGCTATGAAGCCACTCAGTTGGGAGCAGGTCAGTTCGTTGGACTGACGTCTTCCCATCAAAGAACCAGTTGATGAATGAAAGAAATGTATACATTGAAGTGTGTGTTAGAGATGGAAGAAAGAAGTGATCCTTGCACTAACTGGACAATTTAAGCAATAATAACATACAAGAGACAGAATCATTCGTAAGCATGATGTTTTTTTAATTGCAAGGATCAGAAAATTATCAATTTTTTGAAGTATTCCTCTAGCTGTTAAGGAGGCGAGTAATATTTCCATTTTCAAAAGGAATTTTAACGTAAACTTGACCTAGGAGAAATGCACTTTTTGTGCCTAAATAGTTCACTTTTCAGTCACCTTGCAGTGCTAGTATTATTTTTTAAACTATTTGTATGCTGCTGTCTTGCATCTACAGGTGTTATACTTAACTTGGGGAGGGTTAGTTATAAATGATTAAACAAAAAATTTTAAGGACTTTTTTAACACACATACATTTTTGTAACAAGCATTCTCATGCATAAATTAGGTTTTTATCTTTATCTTTTATGCATCGCTTGCAATCTTGTGAAACTGGCTTTTCATAGTAGCTAGCAAATGCCAAAGAATAAATCAGTTAGAACCATTTTCCCTGTGGTGCACTAGTTTTGCTTTATATTGTTTAACAGCTTGATTGAATTTTAGGTACCTCTATACCCTTGACAATACCTTACCAGGAGTGAATGAGCCTGATCAAACATTAGAGATATCCTTTTAATAGATGGGATTCTTAAATTCTGTGTTGTTACTGTCTTAATTTAGTAGTATCTTGTCACTTGTCTCATGATGTATGGTCACTGAAGATCTATGCAAATTGAGACATTTAGACTGCTTCATTGTTAGTATTCATCAGGCAATGAAGTTGACTGGGTTGTTCCTCCATAGGCCACTTTCAAAATTACAATAATACTCTCACTAACTTTGTTTTCCCTCCAAATTTTTGCATAAGCATTGTTTACAGTTTCTCTTGGGACTTACACAATCGTCCCTAAAGAAAATAAAAATAATGCTTAATTTTGGTGGGCAAACAAAGAGTAATTTAGTTATGGTATTTTTTAAAGTGGCCTGTTGGTATCACATTGGGATTGGGGCCTAATTTCATTTCTGTATTGTTCTGTTGAGAAATTGTTTCTAGTGTGCTATGCTGTTTTATTATATTACCAGCTTCATGAGTGAGCAAGATGAACCAAATCCAGAGCTGTGATTGGCTACCCAACAGGGCAAGATGGAGCTATACTGCCCGCTGGGGATTTCTCGCTTGGTCCCGCAAGATCAAAGATAAATTTTTTGGTGTCTTATCCCATAATAATAAATCCTTTATTGACCAACCTTGTTCGGTCAAGATGGCTGGATATTGTCCTTGTTAGTTTTTTGCATGTTTATGGACATCGACTTCGTCTCGGTCCATAAACAGGCAAAAAAAGAACTTGACCAATTTCCAGCCATCTTGACCAAACAAGCTTGGTCAATAAAGGATTTATTCTTGGGTTGTACGTCACACAAGTGAAAACATAAATTGCTTACGTGCTAGGTCGTGAAAAATTGCTTACCATTTAAGAAATTGAGTCAAGAAATGGAAATGTTATAGAAGATGAATAAATAAACAACGGGTCCAAGTCTCAGGGCTGTGCGATATTCCGTACTTGAGTTATTCGTTGAAATTTATTACTCAAATTAATTGTAGAGTTCAGTATGGAGGCGCCACAGTGGTGTACTGGTGAAGTACACCAACATGGTGGCCAGAAACCTGTAGAAACATCATTCTGGAATTTAGTTTGGCTGCATGTCTTCAACACTTTCTGCTGTATAATTAGCTAGCAAACATTTGTATAGACACGTCTCCTAGTATATTGGCTGTTTAGGCCACAAAAATACAATGTACGAGCGAAATCGATGTTTTTATGCAATTGGCATGTTTTTCAAAAGCCGTCAACATGTCACACACTGTGAAAAACTGTGAAATTCAAACTGCTCTATTTTCGAAACAAAGCACGGTACCGAGCTAAAAACATGCAAGCACATATATTTTTAAAAGCTCTTGTAGCTAATCAAGATAAAATCTCAAATGACTCTTTAGTTTTGTATTATATTTTTTTGTGGGGTCACGTGCAACCCAAGAATTATATGGGATATGTTCAATAACCCATATTATTATTATATATCATTTCCCCTTGACTTTCTCTCCACAGGCTGAAGTGATACGGATTTTTTTACTTTGTTGCTCAATCATGGATTGAAGCAAAGTTTATCGATCAGCTCAGTTGTTACTACCAAATTTTCATGCTTCAGACACCCATCCACACATCAAAGTGTTGTTAGTAATTAAGGGCAGTGCCTACTACCTAATTCAAAGGTTTTTTGCGTGGTTTACTGAATGTGCGGGAAAAGTAGATCTAAGCAAGTGTTATTGAAATCTAAAAATAAAATTGGGGGTAACCACGTATTATCAAAGATAAAAATCAATAATTATTTGTTTTTTTCCAAATTGAAGCTTAAAGGGGCTAGGTCATGCAATTTTCGGCAATTTCAGCACTGATCGAATGGTCATAAGTACTGTAGAATTAACTAAAATATCAGAATAACTATGCAAAACTATAGAAGATCTCTAACAAAACACAGGGAAGCCAAGAAGGGACATGGATGGACAAAACCGGAGAGGATTGAAATGGATTGAATTTGGGTAAAGTTGAAAAACATCGGCCCACCTTTATTCAAATTTATGTCTGTCTGTATCAAAATGTCATTTACACAGCTGGAAAATCTTTCTCAGTTGTTATGTGGCTGTGATTTTGCAAATGAAAGACTCTTGCTCTACCAATTTGACGTTTAGAGCTCATAATTAACAAAATTAAACTAAATTACCTAGTAAAATAGCGTGACCTAGCCCCTTTGAGTATCTCTGAAAAATGCGTGGTTACCCCCAAGTTCTGCTTTCTCCGCGTAGTTTTGAACCACGCAAAATATCCCGAGATGCGCAGAACATAATTATGTGCAATACCAATAGTAGGCACTGTACATTAACAGGAAACAATTTTTGAGTGTTAGGCCTTCAGAGCAAGTTGATGAAGATCTAAATATTCTGGTACTCAAAAATTAATGCGAGTTTTCCAATATCTCTACAGTGGTCAATTCACTTTCAACAATTCAGTTGATACTACTATTCTCATTCTTTTTAATTACCACCCAGTTTGCACCACAGTTCCTTAAAAAATTTAATCCAGTGCTCGAAATTAGCAGTGGTCCGGTCGTCCCAGACGAGATAAAAGTTTGGTGTAGCCTGGTTGCCTGAGGCAAAAAACAATGGACAACCCAACCAAAATAGGAAATAAATTACATAAGCAGCACTCGATAGTTGTGTGACATTAACGATATAAATTAAATGGCGGCAACGGAGCATTTTCCTGCGTGTGGCCTTTACAAAACATTGTCAGGTTTAAAAATGCCAGAGGCAATATCACAAACATGTGGGTGATGGAGATTTTGATGTTGTATTTTAAGGGTCCAATAACGTTGTTGTTTTTGAAATTGACATTCCTTAACCCGCATACATTTTGATGCTTGATCTTGATAGAGAGGTCATGAACAACTTCTACAAGTCTGTTCATTCTGATGCTGATGAAGTGTCTAAGGTGATGAGTGTGTTATATTTAGTTCCAAAATATAGTTTAAAACTAATTATTAAGACTGAACAGGCTAGTTGAAATGTCCAAGGTTAAATTTCAGTTTTTTTGCTTTCAGTCACAAATCGCACACATGCTTGTGGAGCGCATGTGCAAATTAGTTAATCAAAGCGCATAATTATGTGTCTTGGTTGTGTAGTGGCTAGCCTGTTCCAGGCTCTCAGATAGTGGAGGTGAGGGAACGAGAACAAGCGAAGAAAATTGGCTGATTTGTCTTTTATAGAGCACATACGTGAAGTGTAAACCCATGTGCATAGTAACGTAGCATTGAATGAAAATGGCTTTGTTGAAAGTAAGCACGATTATGGTGTCTAATATTCTCTATTAATTAACCAAATGCACATGTTGGTTAAAATTTTTTCTTGGTTTAAAATTTTTCAGATCAGTTCAGCTGCGATTTTTCTTTGTTTAATATTCATTCTCATAATCTGACACAAAGGCAAATCAAAGTTGAACTGGTTTAAAAAATTTAAAACTCAGAGAAAACTTGAACCACAACACACACACCATTCGCGGTAGACCCTGACACTAAAAGAGTCGGAACAGGTTGGGTCCAAGAGGTTTACGATAAATTTTTGCGATAAATCATTTATGAATGAACAAAACGAGAATCATTGCCATCACTCTAACCTAAATAAATTAATAATAATCTAGCTGACATCTCAACTGTATGGTTCCTTTTTAATTTTCATTTGACAATCCAGGACAATAGGAAAGCCCAAGTTCATGCATAATTATATGCATCTAGTTTTGTTGTCAGTCTGCCTCCAGGTTATTGTTGTTCACGAGATCTTGAAACATATCTTTCTAGGTCACAGGCATCACAGACCTCCTTCCTGGAGCAGTGATTGATGCAGCTCTGTTTGATCCTTGTGGATATTCAGCTAATGGTCTTCTCAATGTATGTGAATCATTTCTTTGTCCAGGAAAAAATATTCATGTTTCCTTCTGGCGAAGCTTAGTAACATTTTTTGAATGAAATACTCCATTAGAACTGACTGATAATATCAAACAGTTAACGCATTTGAATGTTGCATGAATAAACATTTTATAGATTCCTCCTTTGACAATCTATATAAATTATGTAAGTAATACCCAGCTCAATAATCTAATGATAATGTATTGCTGACATAGATACAAGGCAAAAAATGACATGCCAAAGAGGTTGAAAACATTCTGTTTTTAGAATGACTGTATGTTTTATTTTTTTTGGCCTTGTGTATATATCATTTATCTTTTAAGAAAATACTTTGTCTGTTATTATTTAGAATCTCAAGATCAAAGATCAAAATAAGCATGCAGTGTACTTCCATGCGAACGTACTGCCACTTAAGCTGCATGCTCAACTTACATTGATATTTTAATCAAAACTCAAAACAATCTTACATAAAAAGGCTTATTAAATTATGTGTGTTTGTAAGGCCTATTTTTTGGTTTTCTTAATTAGTTTTCATCCTGGTAATGAAGATATAAACATATATTTGAACAATGATGAAGGAAATGCGCTTTTAATAATAATAATAATAATAATAATAATAATAATAATAATAATAACAACAAGTCACCACGGGTTCCAGGTCTCCCTTTTTCTTCTTCTTCGTACAAGGACAGTACTTTCCTTACTACTGTAGTATCTTTGCTGTCCCCAGCAATGCTGTTTTCTGGATCAGTTCCAACCTCACATTCACGCCGATTCACTTCATGTACTCCTTATTATCATTATTATTATTATTATTATTATTATTATTATTATTACTATTATTATTGTTTGCTGGCTGATTTAATCAGTCTATATTTAATGTGATTAGACCTTTGTGTTAGGATTTTTCTTTTGGTCAGGCGTAACATAAATTATTATGCACTAAAACAGCGGATAGCCTTGAACGTGTGCACCAATTGACTACTCCGTATATCCTTTGCTGTTCACCTCCAAGCATTTCCCACGGAATTTGCACCTGAAAATGTTGTAATCTTTGCAGGAATAAATGCGTTACCGTATTTTATCGGCTATAAGCCGAGGCCCTAAACTTCATATGTTTATTTTTGGCGAGATGATTTTGAAGGAGAAATGAAAAACATCCAGCTATAAGCCGAGACCCTTTTCACGAGAGGTTTCAGACCTCATCAAAATAACTTGTAATCATTATATACTGAAAGATCAATTTTTATTAAAAGTTACAATCCAAATACCCCTTTTGCCCTTGTTTAATCCATTGACTCCCAGGGGTTTGCCATTGACTAGTAAAATCATCTTGCGTTAGACAGAGTAAAATACTAAGTCTGGCCGGTTTCGGCCGGTTTGGATATCGATGGGTTAAGACAATTCGGACTAAACTTGTGTAAAAATCGCTGGGCTTATAGCCGATAAAATACGTTAAAATCATCTTTTTGTGCTATATTATCTCACTCTTTTAGTATATTCTAAAACAACTATTCACCTCAGTGTCGGTGGCTAGTAGTGGATATTTAGCGAGTCGCAAAGCGGCGAGGTAAATGTCCACCACTAGCCACCGATACTGACGTGAATAGTTGTTAATTATGTTAAAGAAAAATTGGAAGGTTATTAAAACAGGGGATGTGTCATGCACAAAATCCAGTATTATCTGTGTTGAAGCAGTAAATACTTATCACTTTTTCAGTCAAGTTTCAGAATATGTTTGCATAATTATAGCAACCAATCACCTGTTAAAAATTCTCTACTGTTAACCTTTAGAAACCATTATGCAGACATCATATCTCTTTAATATTATTAAAATAAATGGACCCAACTTGCTCTTAAAGGTATACATGCATGCTGTTTTGGCTTTAAAAACAAGGGAGCTAGCAGATTTTTCAAGCTTTTCAAAAGACAAGATGTGAATAACATTTCCTTACTGAATTAAACAGATCTCAGCATTAAAGAACAACAATGTTGCCGCTCCTGAGTGGTTCCCTAAGGTGGAACACCTCCGGGTGAGCTATTTAAATTTAATTGATTACTGTGTTAAGATTATGGTGATGTAAGCTGCAAGACATCCTTAAAAGAGTGTAGTGTCTTTTCTAGTGAACATTGTAAGCTAAATGCAGTTATAATATTAATGTCAGGTGAAGCAGATCCTCGCAGTTATGAATGCAATTGTCTCCCACATTCTTCTTCTGAAGTAAAAATAAGCAGCAGCTGCTTTTACCTCTGATTCAACATAAAAGTAACACTATCCTTTAATACTTATGTCGTTCTTACAATTAGTTAGCAAAGGCTTGATCTTAACAAGACACTTGAAATTGCATGTGCATCTAATTATTTGCATTTCTGGACATGATTGTTCTGGACAACTATTCTTGCCAACGTTTGGCTACTTCGCATGGATTACCAGGATTGGTATCTCACTGGCTGGGCCCCACCTCCTTTAATTTTGTGTGGTCCTGCAGTTATTGATGAGGGAAACTCTGACATGGTGTTGATTGCTGTGCTGTGCTATAATTATAGCTAACATGTTCAACTATAGCATGCTTATTCATTTCCCTTCCATGGCAACACCTGCTCTGCGATATGCTAAAAGTTGGTTCTTTCATTTAGGTTGCTTAGTAAACAGTCTTGAAGGAACTGTTAATCCTGTTTAAGCAAGGAGAGCACACACTGTAGTTGGTAGCCAGCTGTATGTAGGATGTGTGGTTGGGTTGTATTCCTTAGTTCACAGATCAGAAAGTTTTTTCCTTGGCAGTCCAGGTTTTCCCTATCACCAAAATGTTGACCTTACTCATTGGGTAAAGTTGCACTCTGAAAGTTAAAAAAAAACTAATAATATAAATGTAACAGTAACTGTTGTGATTATCATTTCTAGTGTTCTTGTAAAATGGATTATTATGATCATGCATGTTTATAGGTTATTTGCACTTCAAAATTTTAACTGCCCTTGTTGTTTTGTGATCCTAAAGTTTTCTTCTCACCATGGCTATCATCATCATCATGTTCATGAATTAGAAATTGTCTTTTGTTTGCCAAACTTTGTTTTTAATAGTTTACTTACATGTAAAATATGAAGTGCACGCCATGTCAAGCAAGTGAT
>JALIRR010012112.1:0-10961 GCA_023091755.1 Montipora sp. Colony 1 RG-2022
AAAAAACAGTTGGGCAAAGGGATTAGGAAAGCACTTGTTCGCTCGCCTTTTAGAGCAAAACAAACAAACAACTCAACTATTTCTTTCTGTCCAAAAGAGTACAGATAATTGTTATTAATTCCAGTTTAGAATTAAGAAATCGAGTTTCATTCCTGAACAAAGGAAAAACCCATTAAAGCACTTTTTAAAAATATACATCTACTTGGAATAACGCATCCTTAAAAATAACAAACGGTTTAGTGCCCAAGGAAATAATTTGTGAAGTAAATGTTTCCACCAAGTTTGAGCTAATACTTGAATTCTGTTATGTCGTTGTCACTCACTTTCTCTCTCCTTTCGTTTCTATTCTAGACATAGGTCCTCCAGGAATCATGTAACCTTATCAGACTAAAGATATGCCAAAAATTCCAATACAGCGAAAAAAGCAGCTCTAAACAAATGAAAAATAAACACATAGCTTTAAGTTAAAGTTTATATCCCTGCGATGCTTGACTTGAATAACTGCGTAGCCACCAGTGTGGACCACAAGTATCATGATATGTCAAACTAGATTGAAACTGGCAAAAAGTGCAGAAAGAAGATATTTTTCCACCTGAACACGAAAAGAGTTGAGTGTGTAAGAACTATAGCTGATGTAGTGTGGCCGTGTAGCAGCTTCGAGCCACGGAAAGCGCGCGATAAGGACGGTTGCCTACTATTGATATTGTGCATACGTTCTGCGCATCTAGGATCGGCTCGGATATCCTATCGGTGATGCTTACTAATATAGGAATATTTTTGCGTGGTTTAAAACCATCCGGAGAAAGTAGATCTTATTAAGTAGTATTGGAATCCAAAAGAAAATTGGGAGCAACCATGCAAGCAGTTCTCGAGATTTTTGTTGCATGGTCGCTATTTTAGGCGTCTGCTTCATTTTCACTGCTGCTGCAACTTTCGTTTTAGCTCTAAATATCAAGTTCCGCAGCCCCTTAATCACAGCAGCGCGTCAGCTCATTATTCAAAATGGGTCGCCAAAAATAAACAAAGACCGCTAATTTCGTTCACCTTTTTTCTAATTCCTATATAAATGGAATGTAAATAGACATCTCCTATTCACAAAAACTACGAAAATTCTACACAAACCCTTTAATCGTCACTTAACAGCTTCTGCCCGAGACACCGGGGCAGACTTGGAAATGAGGGTCTGCCGACTTCGCTTAAAATTGGTACACAATGTCGTTATGTGGACTTATGTAACATGCCAAAGTTTCAGCTTCAATGAACTTTGTTTGACCGAGTTCTGGATATCAGCCCCTCAGGGGTCCCCATAGGCTGATTCTCTGTGCAATTTTGGCCACTTTTCAATCTCTCTTTTAGCAACGTACAATTAATTTTAGAAAAAAAGAAAACTATCTTTGTAATGAACTATTCTTAGCCTTTTATGGGTAAACAAATCAGCTTATGGGAATTTTTCGTTAACCAGTGGCTGTTATGTCAACTTGGACCTATTTGAAGCACATGGGAAGCAACCGGAAATGGCCTGTTTTTCAGACCTTATATTTTCTATGCCCATGTTTTATATCGGGAAGTCTTAATATCCCTGCAAAGTTCCGGTAGCCTCGCAGCTCCTACAAGGTCTCACCTGATTGGAGACCACTCTTGAGGTTTAACAAAAGGACAAATAACAGAAACAATGGCCCTTTTGTTTTAGGCCTAGGGTAACAGAAACAATGGCCCTTTTGTTTTAGGCCTAGGGTCCATTGTTTCTGTTATTTGTTCTTTTGTTAAACCTCAAGGGTGGTCTCCAATCAGGTGAGACCTTGTAAGAGCTGCGAGGTGACCCCAAAGTTCAGCCCTTGGTTTAGTAACATCAAAAAAAAACTACTAAGGTTGAGGCTTTTTTACCAAGAAAAAACTTACGAGAAGATGACTAACCTGGCCACTTCCGGTTAAAGTTTCAACAAAGCGTGTCGGTAAAAATCAGCTATTTAATTTTGATAAACACCTTTTTTCTTCTAAGTGATGATTTAAAGACTCTGAAGCTAGATGTAACCGAAAGGACTTGCCGTTAATTAGAAATCTTCATGTGTTTTCTTAGGACCGATCAGAATTTGGTCCGGCAACGGTACAGTTATAAATAACGTGGTGCCATTTCGTATTATAATTCACCTATTTGGGACTTCATTTCTGACGAAAAACAGCTTAGCAGTCATTCTAAATGCAATTACAACATTTCTTGTGGAACTGCTTGAAAATCGCTTTGATTCTTTAGGTGATTTCAAATACGTGCAATTGTACTCGCAGTCTCACTCTTCCAGTCTAGATGCAAAGTGCGTCTGTCTGGATACATTCTCTTACTATAAACGCTTACCTGGCATCAGGTGTAGAGGCATGCCCCTTTTCTATAATATCTTGAAAGTGAAGCAACATTAAGAACCTTAGCCCAGCGATAAATTGGTCGTGAGTGCGTCGTTGCTGCGAGTAATGAAAATTCAGGTCGATTCATGGGTACGTGACGAGGTCGCGATATGCCAACTTACCTGTAGCTTTGATTGACTTGGAATTCAGTTTTTTCTCGTCTAGATTCGTCTCCTTGATACTTCGGAGAATGATTTGCTATTGCATGAGAACCTGAAGAACTAATGGATGTTTTGTACAGAATATTTATTAATACCCAGTCCCCTTGTGCAAACGGCCTACTAATTATAAATTGGTGATGTCTAAGATGGTCCGTCCCCCCCCCCCCCCCCCCCCCAACCCTCCCCAAGTTGCTGAATGCCTGACTAATATGCCTTATTCACGGTAGCGGCCATGTTGGTTTTCAAATTGTCATGCAAATTAGCGATGTGTTATGCTGGGGGGCAAACATTGGAAAAAAGGCAAATTGTGGAAATTCGGCTTGTCGGAATATTGAAATAACATCGCTAAAAGTACATTTTAGAATTTAGAATTAAGTACCTTTCATATTAATTTTTTATCTAATTATTGCCTTTGACATTTTGACTTTCTACTTCGTTATCTGCTCATTTTTGACTAAAAAATCATCGCAGTAACTTTTGTAATCATTCTATTTTACTACTTAGGTGATAAGCATTCAATGAACGTGAAGCAAATCATCTGCGTGGCTAAGATGTTCATTATAACCTCTCGAACTTGTCTTGTTTGCCCCCTCAGAAGTGTGTAGCTAATTTGCATGATAATAGCAAATCCAACATGGCGGTCATCGTGAATAAGGTCTAAAAGACCAGAAAATGTCTTACTAGAACACTTTCCCTTTCTCTATCCCTTTATTGCTTTCTTAGTCAGCACAGTTCCATGGTGGTAAGCAGACTAAATCAGTGTACTGTATACCAAAGATTGGGCAGGAGAAGAATGTATTTTCCTTTCAAGACTACTGCTTTGATGACTGGGGAAATACAATGTTTCAGCTTTCTTGGAGCGCTTACGAACTTGTACTTTTTTTGACAGCCCAGCTGTAGAATTGCTGGTTTACTTTGAAGCGATAATCCTCAGGACGACCAGTATGCTTGCTGTAGGTGATATGGTAAAGTCGTCACCAGGCCCAGTGTCTCATAACTGCAGGAGCTTGAATTGGTTATTTCTCTTCTTGCCAGGATGATAATTAACGGCTCCCATTTATACATCTGGGTGGAGAGAGGCATTGTGAAAGAAAAGTGCCTTTCCCAAGACGACATGGCGACACCTTAGTACTCAGGAGCGCTCTATCTGGAGTCCAGCCAACTAGGTAGTTGCTTTTGCATAGAATCCGAATGCGTTACGACATTACATGTTTACTTCAAACTGTCGTAAACTGATAAAATAAAATGCAACAGCGAAAAAAATGTATGGCCAGCACTTAAAAAGAACCTAGACATCCTGTCGGTTGATTTGTTATTTACAGGCGAAATAGCGAAATTGTTTCATTTGAGTGCGCTTAAAAGGCAGAGGACCAACAGTCTGGCTATTACAATTTAGTCTCCTAGAAAATTAAAAAATGAGTATACGAAAGTTAATTCTCAATCAAGCTGGCTTGCCTGGCATTACAAAGAATGAATTAAAGACGATTGTTATTTGCCATGTCACCCGCGTCGAAATTGCAGCTGTTTGCGTAATCAAAGTGGACAGTGTCAACACCCCGGCTTTCCATCAAGAAAATCAAGGAGAAAAAGAAATTGAAGAAACCGAAGACTGAAGTTACCGCTAACGTTTCAGATAGCATGTTTCAGGAGTTCAGCAAACTACAGATAAGTTGGCATATCGCGACCTCGTCACGTACCCATGAATCGACCTGAATTTTCATTACTCGCAGCAACGACGCACTCACGACCAATTTATCGCTGGGCTAAGGTTCTTAATGTTGCTTCACTTTCAAGAGATCATAGGAAAGGGGCATGCCTCTAAACCTGATGCCAGGTAAGCGTTTATAGTAAGATAATTTATCCAGACAGACCCATTTTGCATATAGACTGGAAGAGTGAGACTGCAACTGATTAGGTACAATTGCATGTATTTGAAAGCTCCTAAAGGTTCAAAGCGATTTTCAAGCAGTCTCGCGAGAGACGTAGTGATTGCATTTAGAATGACTGCTAAGCTGTTTTCCTTCAGAAAAGAAGTCCCAAATAGGTGGCTTATACGAAATGGGACCACAAAGCTTGGTTATTTCTTGATTCAATTATTGTTTCATTGCCTGGAGCTACGGGCTTGTTATTCACTTATCGTGATAAACTTAATATTGCAGTTTATACCAAAAACGATGCAATGGTAGATTGTTATAAACCGGCAAGAGATGGATTGTTAGGTATACAATGTATCCTTTTCCACAGCCGCTCAATTATCCGTAATTTTCAAGACTACTTCCACGTAATTATAACTGTACCGTTGCCGCACCAAATTCTGATCGGTCCCAAGTCAAGTCTTTTTGGTTACATCTAGCTTCAGAGTCTCTAAATCATCACTTAGAAGAAAAGGTATTTATCGAAATTAAACAGCTGATTTTTACCGACACGCTTTGTTGAAACTTTAACCGGAAGTGGCCAGGTTAGTCATCTTCTCGTAAGTTTTTTCTTGGTAAAAAAGCCTCAACCTTAGTAGTTTTTTTTTGATGTTACTAAACCAAGGGCTGAACTTTGGGGTCACCTCGCAGCTCTTACAAGGTCTCACCTGATTGGAGACCACCCTTGAGGTTTAACAAAAGAACAAATAACAGAAACAATGGACCCTAGGCCTAAAACAAAAGGGCCATTGTTTCTGTTACCCTAGGCCTAAAACAAAAGGGCCATTGTTTCTGTTATTTGTCCTTTTGTTAAACCTCAAGAGTGGTCTCCAATCAGGTGAGACCTTGTAGGAGCTGCGAGGCTACCGGAACTTTGCAGGGATATTAAGACTTCCCGACATAAAACATGGGCATGGAAAATATAAGTTCTGAAAAACAGGTCATTTCCGGTTGCTTCCAATATGCTTCAAATAGGTCCAAGTTGACATAACAGCCACTGGCTAGCGAAACATTCCCATGAGTTGATTTGTTTACCCATAAAAGGCTAAGAATAGTTCATTACAAAGATAGTTTTCTTTTTGTCTAAAATTAATTGTACGTTGCTAAAAGAGAGATTGAAAAGTGGCCAAAATTGCACAGAGAATCAGCCTATGGGGACCCCTGAGGGGCTGATATCCAGAACTCGGTCAAACAAAGTTCATTGAAGCTGAAACTTTGGCATGTTACATAAGTCCACATAACGACATTGTGTACCAATTTTAAGCGAAATCGGCCTACCCTCATTTCCAAGTCTGCACCGGTCTCTCAGACAGAAGCTCTTAAATCCGTTTGTGTTGGCCTGTAGCTCCACTTTCGCGCGGACTCGAATGAGCGGGTGACGCATGCGTAAATACTGATCTTGTAACACCCTAATTTTTCCTGATTTTTCAATTTTTTTCGTTTATATCTCGGCTTCCGGACAGTAAATTTAATTTCACTTTTGCATGTTACCTTAGATTAACTTCAAATATTTGTCTTTCAAATTTAAAACAAATTCTGTATGTGAAAAAAAATTATGTGATTTTTTACCGACGTGACGATAGGTCTGCAGATTACGGGCAAGTTTGAGCAATGAGTTACACAATGACAAATGTTAAACATATTCTTTTGACAAAATTCCTCCGAATTGCAAAGTATCCTATCACAAAACAAGAACTTCATTTTAAAGCTTATTCTACGCAAAAAGAGCGGAAAACACGTTTCTGACCGAAAGTTTGATCACGCCTCGTGGACTGCTAATATGATAACACAACAACCCAGTCGCTAACCTTTATTTGACATGAATACCCTTGACAATTACAATAAAAACCATCCAGCATCCAGATAATTTCGCATTAATCTAAAGAAGCTCTCTACTTTATGTAATTTTCCCGCGATTTCGACTAAAATTCCCTGTTTTTCACCCTCCTGCGTGGACGCCATTTCTGTCTCGTTCGAAGGCGATCTTCGGCAAATATCATACTTGTATACTCATAATTTGTGAATATCTTTTACTTTTTTGCATGCTTGCATAAAATTGCAATTTACTGTTTCGTATAGGTAATGTAATTTTGATTTCCCAATAAAATAAAGATAATCTCAATTTTTGACAAGTTTTTACCCATCATTCCTTCGGAAAGAAATTAACAACTCACTAGTTATTGACGGCCAACAAGCTCCCACGACTTTTCTATGGTTTTCTGACAGTGCATCCACAGGTCGTAAGTTTGACCCATTTGAGGACGAGTCAGGTTTTGCAGTTTTCTTCTTGATATCCCCGAGCCATTATAGACCAATACAATCCTTCGTTAATAAACAGGGGTTAAAGCTATCTCCTTTACTAGTCATGATATATTTGCAACATCTCTAACCAGATCCTAATTGACGAAGGCCGACCGAAGTCGCTATTTTCGACCACAGACTCGTGCAAACTGCCGATGCACGGATACAACTTGCCCACTTATAAAAGAAAAACTAATTTGGCAAAAGTTTAACTTTATGGCATTGCAGGCGGTTTTCAACAAAACCGCTAAAGACTCAGCTAACAATGACGAAATGACCGATTGCAAGATGACGAACAAAATTAGCCTGTGTACAGCCGCCCGCTCTCTAGGCTCGATTACCAGCCGCTGTTTCGGGAAATGAGCCAGCGCTCACTCCCGAAATCTCGGCTGGACGCGTGAGGTGAGCCATTGTTAATCTCCGCCAATCAGAAACTCGCCTGCACAAATCCGTCTGGCATAAATTATATGTTTTGGCTGCGAAGGTATTCTTTGACCTGGCCTGTTCGAGGTTTACAGTGCTTTAAGGTAGGAAACAGCCAAGATTGCGACAGCGAAAAGTGTTCGAGAAGCTGGAGAATGGGAATTGTGTCGTTTTCTACCGCCTGAGTTCGCAAACTTCACTGATTTTCCAGATGGCGCCAAGGTCAAAATACGGCTTTCAAATCCATTGCTATAGCAATTTTCTCCGCATACTTCGCTAACGTAAGAGCAAGTAAAATTCCTCAAGATCAATTGAAAGTACTGCTGAGTTTATTGCTGGCAAAACGAGGGGGCCGATGAGGTCGACTGAGAGCTAAAGCAGCCGAAGATTTCGTTGATGATTCGCCGGTTGAATTCAAACTCACATCGATCATTTAACCACAAACTCAAGCTCGTATCATCTGGAAACTTCGCACAGACGTTTTAAGCATTGTTATGTATTTTCTGTTTTCTTAAAATCAGTGTTTTTGGGATGTCTAATGCTATTTTCCCGCAACTATTAACTTCGCATAAATTATATTTTGAATTTACGTCACAGACACAATCTATCGCTCACGCGTCCAGCCGTCTCTTCTCGGGGAGGATATCCGAACTCGAGTGAGCGGCGGAAATCGAGCCTACCCGCTCTCCGAAAAAAAAAAAAATCGGAGAGGAGCGTGTGTGATTTACCGTTAGTAATTGTGTTACAGAACAATTTTGCATACATTATTAAGTGATCTACGCTGACCAAAATTTGCGTGGCTCATATTTCGTTGGAGCTAAATTCTCAAAATGGTGGTCAACGAGGTAGATTTCAAACGTGCATTGAAGAGCGTCTCCGATAGTTTTAAGATACCTTGGCTTTATAGCATAGAAGCACTCTTTAAAGGAAAGGATGTATTTGCAAGCCTTCCAACCGGGTACGGCTCTGATCTTCAGAGCAGCACAGATCGTTGCCGATTAGCTGTTATTTTCCTCGATGTGTTCACATCTCATCTCATCTCCAGGGCATTACGCTTTGTAGACTGTGCTTGAGAATGGCTAGGCTGATCCGAGCAAGGCGTTGGGATTACTCGTGAAGAGCGCTTTCGTTTCTTTTGCGCTGACAACAATTCCTACAAATTGTACGTCGAATCGATTTCCACTTTACACTCCATAGATAACAATTCCGCTCGTACTTTAAAAGAAAAACCCCTTTGACAATCAAAAAGATTTTTATTCGTATTTTGTACCGTGCTCAAAGTACACACAATCTCATCGTAAAATCTCTCACGGTGGTTTTCACGGTGTTGATGTGCAGAAATAAAAATAAAAGCCAATCAAAACTCGTTGTTTCAATGATGTAATGATCGATGGGTAATAACCAATCAAATCATTTTCCACACATTCCAGGAAAAATCACGTGGTATGGAACACGATTAACAACGGTAAATCACAGACGCTCCTCTCCGATTTTGTTTTTCGGAGAGCGGGCGGCTGTACACAGGCTAGAACAAAATATGCTATCGAGAGATCTCTTGTTTGCACCATCCAGCATGGGAGACATGAGGTACCTTAAGGGCGGGCAAAAGGCCTCAACATTTAATTTGCTTCAACATCTGTTCGATTTTATTGAATGTTATTATATGGCTCTGTCTCACGAGGACTGGGAACTACAAAATTCATGAATTTGATTGGCTAAAATCGATATTGACCGCGGTCTAGATTTTCCCATCTAGACCGGCATCTAGACCGGTAATGTTTAGCGGTGAAAAGATGCAAACTAAAATGTGAAAATAAGTGCCAAACAGCATGATGACAAAAGAGAGGATGACGAGCAAACTTTGACAGAATTAAGTTCAGCTCATCGCCACTCATCGCCGTTCGCAAGCAAAATGTCAGTTAGTACAAACCAGTTACATTAAACGAATTAAATTGTTCTTGTTTGCCATATAATAAACATCTTATTAACCGAGCTTAGTCAGTCTGTATGGGAGAATCTTGACCTCGGTCGTGTGTACAGACCTCACTGCGTTCGGTCTGTACTCACGACCTCGGTCAAGATTCTCCCATACAGACCTCCTGCTCGGTTAATAAGAGCTAAATATTGACTGACGGGGTGGGGCAAACAGTTTCAACATATCATTCAACATTTGATTCAACATCTTTCCCAGGCTGCAGCCGTGGTTGTTACGATGGAAACACATATGGATACGTCATTGAGAGACCCATTAGTGCGCACGCGCAGACCCAACAATGTTGAAAGAAAGACAGGGCAAACGCCAGTCAATCATTCAATATTCACAAAACAAAAGAAATGTTGAATGGTTGTTGAAGGAAATAAGTTTAAGGGCTTTTAAACTCACTTAACATCGAGTCGACATGTTTCAACAAGGTTGAAAGGGGGAAGAGGCAAACGGTTTTAACATCGCTGGCAACAAAATCGAACTCATGGTGAAGCAAATGCTGAAGCTGTTTGCCTCGGGCCTAACACCATTAATTAAAACACTCGGCCTTGATGCTCTTATGGCTGGAATGATGGTAGGCTACACGGATTAAATTATCTTGTCACAACTGATCATGAATTGGAAGCATTTTTCAACCCTGATGGAGATTAAGCAAATGTGAGAAAAGAAACAAACTTGATCTATTGTAGGCTTTCTGTTCAATCATGCTTCTGAAGTTATCGTTATAACGCTGTAATAAGCCTCTTTAAATAACAAACCTATTTCGAAAGAAGTCAACCATACAAATCACATGACAATAAATCTGTTTTTTTAGCATTTTGATTGTCTAGTGAGAAGAGTGCAAAGAAAGGGAAGAGCACGTACGAAGAATTAACACCCTCATCCCTCATTCACAATGAGTGAAATCGTAGGTGGACAAGACAACCTGTGCTTCGAAATGGAGTCTAAAAAAGCGACTAAATGCGAGGCAAACATCAAGCAACAAACAACATGGGAACCCTCTGCAGACTCCAACAAGCAGTTCTCGAGATTGTTGAGTTTCATGTTTGCTGTTTTGAGGTTTTGTCATTTTCACTGCTGCTGCAACTTTCGTTTTAGCTCCCTAGTATCACGTTCCGCAGCTCCTCAATCACAACAGATCCCGTCACTTCGCAAGGTAACCTGAAAACACAATTTTGTAGCTTACAATAGCTGAGTTTAATCAAAACATTTACATCATTTTGAGAAGAAATCCAACGGATGATGAATTTAGTTCTCATCCAGTGAAACGGTTTTGTCCTGATCCAGCAGGTCCTTCGCAGTAAAATTTTACCATGGATGTTTTTTATCCATATTTGGAAAGGTCTTAGGTTGCTTCTTGCCTCTAACCCTAATCCCAACTGAAAATAGAACAGTCATTTTCTCGGTAAACTGATTCTCAAAAGCGCATTATGCGCAAGTTAAAACCTGTCGAACAGAACTGTCACTTATCGCCCTACAGGACACATACCCTGCTTTTTTGAATTGATCAACTGGAATTATTTTTTTAAATAAAAGATTTTATGATGTTTTAAAGTACCGGTATCAATAAGTTTAGTTTTGGCATTCGACTATTTATTTCTTTCATTCAGATTCGCTGAATGACAGACAATTAAGTAGAATTAACAGAATAGCTTCAGTGGTGTACTTCGCCTATAAACAACTGTTCATAGTTAAGAACTGTTCACTGCAATACCGTAAGTTTAGTGACGTATCTCTTCCTGTTTTTTAGCTAGCAGCCTTTCTTCCCCTTGTGGGGGGGGG
>JALIRR010012113.1:0-10960 GCA_023091755.1 Montipora sp. Colony 1 RG-2022
AACGCGTTCATTCAAGGTCGGCTTTAAGTTTCTGATCAGTTGTCTGACAGTGCTTCTTTAATTTTACAATGTGTGTCAGATCGACCTTTAGCTAAAATTTTGAAAATTATTCCATTGAGTGTAAATTGTGACCAGTTGATATTTCACTATCATTTGACGTTTCACAGCCGCTTTCCCTTTTGCATACCTTAATTGTAAACATGCTAAAAGACCAACTTATTAAAGCAAGCGGAGGGCAGTTTCGTAAATAACTTTTCAGGCCCGAAAAGGTATCGGAACTTCCGAGAAACGGGGCCTCGGTTACGAAAGCCCTCTCTGAATATAGACGATGATTTTGAATTGGCAAACATCTGTCATATGATTTTAGTCTCCTCGAGACCTAAATCAACGCGATATAACCCTTCTCAACACTGTTCTCAATACTCACATTTTGGTGTGGCTGATGAAGTTCAGCTGAGCCGAACGTAATATTCTACATTTCTAACTTTTTATTGTGCTCTGAGTTTGAAGAAAGTATTTTAACAGTGGTGTTCGCTCTGTCGCCGATACAGAACTAAAATACTTGTCGTCTTTCTTTCTAGGTGGAAGTAGCAATAACTTTAGGAAAGATTGTCCTCAATAACCCGCAAACCCAAAAGCTCTTAGCAGAGCAAACAAAGTTCCGCGTGGTCGAACTGCTTCACCATCTTAAAAGCAAGGAGGAAACCGTGCGTCACAAGGCCGGAATGGCTCTTGCAACGTTCGCCTACAACAACAATTCCCAGCAATACGCAATCAAAAACGCCGGTGGGATTCCACTGAAATCATTTGAGGAGTTTCTGGGCTCTGAGAACGAGTTGCACCAGGCCCACGCGTCTTTTCAGATTATTGTCTTGGCGCGAGTTATTGACAGCGAACAAGTGAAGCTGACAGCTCGAGGCGTGGAATTATTGGTGCGCCTGCTCAGTTCTGAATATGAAGTAAAATATGGAAAACCATATTGGACAAAAGTGGATGTGATTATTTTTAAGATCCAGTTTTTAGGGGTGTTCGTCAATTCGACGAGGACCATTTAATCATCCTGGGGCTGGGAGAGTCTGGGAGAGGGCTTGCGAGGCCAATCTGCACTAGGAAGGTTCTGGTGCATGGTGGACAGGGGATGGTGGCTGCTGTTGGAGACTTGGAGGCTCTGCTTTTCCTGTCTTGCCAGCATTGCTCGGCTGCAGCAATCCTGTTGGCTTCATGGGACTTTGCGCCATTGCGAACACATGCCCGCTACTTTGGTCTGTTCATAGCTGCTGGCTTTCAGTGACACTTTGAGAGTGTCTTTGGAGCGCTTCTTCTGGCCTTCAAGGGAGCATTTGCCATGTTAAACTTCGCCGAACAAGAGTTTCTTGGGGAGCCGATGGTCCAGCACGCGAACTACATGGCCTGCCCAGCGTAGCTGGGTAAGGGTCTGCATCAAGATGGTGTGGATGCTGGAAAGGTTGGCTTGGGTGAGCACTTCTGTATCTGGGATCTAATGTCTTGCCATTTTATGCCAAGGGGTTTCCTCAGACTTGTGGTATGGAAGTGGTTCAGCTTCCCGGCATGGCATTGATAAACTGTACATGACTCACAGCCATTCAGCAGTGTGGTGAGCACTACAGCTTTGTAGACCTCAATCTTTGTCTCCGTGGTGATGCCTCGTCCGTCCCACACATTCTTGTGGAGTCTGTCAAAGGCGACACTGGCTTTGGCTAGTCTGGTGTTGACTTCGTCGTCGATGACAACAGTGCAGGAGAGTGTACTGCCAAGATATTTGAACCTTTCCAATACGTTGAGTCTTTGTCAATTGACAGAGATGCAGGGTTCAACTTAGGGCTTCCCTGGAGTCGATTGGTGCATCACCTCAGTCTTCTTGGTGCTGATCGTGAGCCCAAAGTTGTTGCAGGCATCAGAGAACTTATCCACGCTGTGTTGCATGTTCGCTTCAGAGGTAGCGTTGAGGGCGCAGTCATCAGCGAACAGAAGGCCGTTGATGGTATTTGTTGAAACCTTGGTTTTTGCTAGGAGCCTCCTGATGTTGAAGAGTTACCCGTCATACCTGTATCTGATGCCGATGCCTGCATCCGAGTCCCTGAAGGCGTCTGACTGCATTGCCAAAAACATGAGGCTGAACAGGGTGGGAGGTGAGCACACAGCCCTGTTTCACGTACTCCGTTGGAGACTGAGAATTGGTGCAGACGTCTCTCCATTGTCTTTCACTCTAGCCAGCATGCCATCATGGAACTGACGTATGATGGCGACAAACTTTGTTGGGCAGCCGTACTTCGGATAACAAGGCCAGATGTCGTTCCATCCAGCGAGATGTAAATCCACCCTTTGAGAATTGAAAGATATTGATCTTTCGAGATCGTGGGATGAGAATGTTTGGCCGGTGGAGAATGTTTTTTGTTCATAATTAAGTCGGCGAGTGTCACAGGTCCCAGGTCCAAAATAACATTATAACATAGCGCGCGCTAGTCCTATCTAAATCCTATTGAGCCATCATCAGCTAATGAAATTCGCGCGCGCTCATTGGCTAATTTTTATCGTCAATATGCGGACATATTGCGGCTATCGCCTCGTGGATCCACAGCTACTTTGACAATGTTATGACGAAATTCATGATCAATAACAGGACAGAAGCATAAAAAACTGACGTCAATTTGTTAAATGGACGCATGGCCGTGCTCCATAAAATGACTTGTACATTTCAGCTGCAAAATTTCAGTCGCGTTTAGTGCAAGTTCCTTTGTTTAATTAAGTTTCGGCAACGTGAAGATATTCTGAACAATCCTAACCCTACTTCGAGCCTTTGACTTTTTCCTGGCAAAGATGTTTACTTCGAAGTGAGTATTTTGGCTTTGCTTTCTACATTTTCATTGAGTATTTGTACTTTGTTTGGTTACGTTTTCATTCAGATAATCTTAATTCGAAGAAGCGAAGGGGAGGTGCGGCCCGGCCCCTCATAACCTGACCCTGTTTAAGACAAATATCACTGATTTTCCTACCCTGTTTAAGACAGATTTGCGATTTTTGATACCCTGTTTAAGACATTTAAAGTTGCGGTTACAAGAAGTTGTGTGGCTTTCTTGTTAAGTAATCAATGGAAATTTAATGTGCCTGGCATCAATGCCAAAGTCAATGGAAGTCAATATTATTAACAAGAGCTTGTAAAAATTTTGCTGTTCATCGTCCAGGAAAAGATATCCTGTTTAAGACAAAAATTGATAAACCGATACCCTGATTAAGACAAAAAATGATAAATTCGATACCCTGTTTAAGACAAAAATCCCGAAAAACATACCCTGGCTGGCCGCACGTCCCCATTAAGCCCTTATAAGGAAGTATCCCCCCCGGGCTCTTACGCTTCTTTCGTGCTCTCCAAACTTCCCGCGTGCATTCATTTATTAAAGGGGGTAAGTTTCTAAAGAAACTGTGGTGCTGCGTCGGTGGGAGTATTACAAGATAATTTGGCTTTATCAACTGAGTTGATAATGTGACGAAGGGCTTGCGCTCGAAACGTCAGCTTTCGAATCTCTTTACGGTGGCTAATTCACATTCATTTATTATCCAACAAATTGTAACACTATCCAAATATGGTCATGATGCTCTCGATATCTGTCATCCGAAGGTAACAGATATCCGGCGGTATATGTAGCTTCGTACGTGGGAAGAAAAAGTGAAGTGAAAAAATGTCGACAGAAAGATTTAAAAATGTTACGAGCTTTGTTATCAGTTTGTTGAATAAACAATTATCCTGCTCAATCTTGCGGAATATCGTCTGATTTTTAGCCGATGAGGCCGTAGGCCGAGTAGGCTAAGTATCAGACGATATTCCGTGTGATTTCGCAGGATAATTGAACTCGATATACGCACGCTAAGCATAAACCAATCTTAAGTAACAATACAATAGCCTATAAAAATATTGCAAAAAAAATTCTTATTTTTAATAGTTTGAAAATAAATGAATAATAAATTTCAAAATTTTAGTTTAAGTGCTTTATTTTCCTTACATGTGCAGGGTACCTTGCAGGCACCACACGGTGGGTTTTGGGGTGGGTGAGGGGGTGCCTTGTATGTTAAAATTGATTTAAAGTCCTCCGAAATGGCTCGAAATTAACAGATGTGGTAATAATTTTAACAGCGGACACTAATTGTCTCTGCGTTGCTAACTTCTGCCGATCCAAAGGATGCAGGTAGCTATTGCTCCTTGTTTCTGATGTATTTGTCATATGATAGAAAAGAACGCCACCACAAATATCAGAGACTAAATCGTGAATGACATAATTTGCTATATTATAAATGTCAATTACCTCATTTTGAATCTCATGAAAAGTGGGGGCCAAAACCTCCCAACCTCCCTCCCTGCACGGTTCCTGCGTTGGCGGCGCCTGACCCTTGCACATAGCTTAATCTGACACTCTTCAACAGATTCCACTGATATGTTTCAGTGTCAAAGAGTTCAATTTTTAGAACTCTGTCCCCTCGTCTTTTTAAGCTGTATACAGTTGTGTATATTTCGTTGGTATAGTTCAGTGTTATTTTACATTGATCGTCCGAGTCAAGAATGTCTGAAGTGCTTTTTACACTTCAAAATATTCTAATCAGCGTGTGTCGCAGGTCCAGAAAATCGTTGTGGGGCCGAATAATTGAACTTTTATTTGTTTTCTGGTTTTCCAAAAGCAATAACAATAATCAAAACAATAACTTGAAAATTAGTCGATAATAAAATTTAATTTTAAAAGATCAATTTACTTTTATTTGCAGGAAGAGGGAGCAATTGAAACACGTGCCTTCAGTATGACAAACAACAAATTAATATTAACAAAAGGAAGGTCAAACACATTGATTTAGATTCGCGATTTAACTCTGAAATATTCGTGGCAGTTTCTTTTCTATCATACATGAGGAATACATTAGAGATTTCAAAAACAAGGAGCAGTTGCTACCTGCACGCAGGGGAAGACTTTTTCAGATTTTACAACGTACCTGACATTGGTGCTAAGACAATAAAGTGTCGGCTATTTAAATTATTATCACGTTTGTCAATTTTATGTAATATATTTGAAGCCAATTCAGCAGACTTCATCAATTTTCATATACAAGCCCCCCACTCAAAAACTCACTGTGCCGTGCCTGCATTAGGTTAAGTCCCTGCACTGAGGTAAGGAGAAAAGTATACAGCCATATAAACTGAAGTTTTAAAATTTATTGTCCACTTATTTTCAAGCTATTAAAAATAATTTTTGGGGGGAATATTTGTATAGCAATTCTTATTGTTACTGTTATTTCAGACCCACATACGACAATTTACTTGTGACCCTCCACACTCTTAGACTACGAGTACTGGTAGCCCCTCTTTCGCTTAGTCTGTCGTGCGTGATGGGAAAGAAAACTGCGAAAAAAAAACAATGAAAAAGATGGCCAAGTGTGAGAAGCATGCGAAAGGTGCTTCTCGCCCTCAGGATTTCACATGGCCATTTTTTCTCGGTTTTTTTTTTTTGCGTCACGTACGACAGACCATTAAGCAAAAGAGGGACAGTACTCGTAGTCTACCACACTCTCTGATTGGATTATCTCGACAAAAAACAATCTCAACCGGTAAAGAATTCTCGATCGGCCAAAACTTTTTCGACCAGTAAAAAAATTTTGGCCGGCCAAAAAAGTTCTCGACTGATAAAAAAATTTCAACCGGCCAAAAAATTCTCAACCCATGAGAAGAAATCTCGAAAGATCAAGATAAATTCTTAAAGAGTGGATTTGCATCTCGCTTGATGGAATGACATATCTGGGCTAAATATGTTATCCTAAAAACTGGATCTAAAAAATAGTCTTGTCCACTTTTGTCCACTGGTGGCCTTTACATGAATAGATTAATCTACAATACACAGACATTAGATGAAGTTATTGAAGTTGTACACAAATTAAAGACTTTCAATGAAAATTCAGCAAATTATGGCAACTGGCAGAAAATAGTGAGGTAGAAAACAGCCTCTAGGGGTGTGAAAGTTTCCTACAGGTTCATTATTTAAGCAATAAGTCACTTTTAAGAGTTTAATTACATATTGCCTTATCTATACATGAGGAGGGTTGGGAGAATTTGGACATGCAGTTAAATGTAAACACAAGACATAGTCGAGAGTTTGCACAACCTCGAAGAATTCTCCCAGCCCTGAAGTGTTTAGATGAGGCTATGTAAACACGGAAAAAGTGCTCTACTGCTTTTATAAAATAATTCTAAAAAATGTGTGAATCTAAGCATCACAACTGTGTTAACATACTCTCATATAAACACGTGCACCTATCAACCAATGCGAGCGCATGTAGCAGCTCAGTTATTTTATAACTATGAATAAATATATCAATGTTTTGACTACCAAAATAATTCACTTGATACCTTTTCGATCCCTTCTTTTCCACTCCTCTGCATCTTCTGGCCAAGACTTATCTTTTATGACAAGTGTCAAGTCAATTGAATATACTCTTCCATTCCTGTTGGTTATTTCCAGGGTAACTGCTGGGCCGTGACATGTCACATTGGTAACCATACTAAAAATAAGAGTGACATTGTACTATGTATCAATAAACCTTTTTTTAATTTAAAGCTGATTTGAAAACCAGTGTTGACGGGAAGCAAGGTGGTGGGGGTGGGGGAGTAAATTTGTCATAAATAAACCAAAACTTAATTTTGCATAATTTTTACAGCTCAAAATGGTAAAAAGTGATTTTTGCTGCGTTGCTGCATTTTCCAACTGAATTAGCAGTGTGTAACAATATGCAAAATAGTGGCAATCTGAATTCTTGGTTATTTAATATTTCTCTATAACTGACAAAAATCCAAGTGACTTCCAACACAGGTTTAACCATCAATATTTTTATATTTTTATTTTTATTTAGCTAATCAAAGTCCCAACAAAGGCAGGTGAAACAGTACCTTCTGTATTCCACAGGTAGTGCTTGGATGGCTTCCCTGACAAGCCTTACAAACACTGATTTGACCCGAGCAGTACTCAACATTCCTTTGTGGTTAACACACTGGTCTGGCTGCCATAACTTTTCCTCACCCTGGTCAATCATTACTGTGGTGAACCCTGTAACATCAAACAAATTGGGTAATACCCTTGTCAGTTTTACTCTGAAATCTCACAGCACCTTTGGGACTGAGACATGTCCAGGATTGAATGCAGCTACAAAAGCTGAAATTTACTGAAATTCGCAAGACCATTGACAAAACCAACGAAATTTATTCAAAGGGTTGCAAGGAAGGGCTTCAGTAGTTTCGAAAAATTCCAAAAATTTACAAAAACTGCGAAATTTACCATAATTCGCAAGACCATTGGCACTCACTAGTTTATTCATTAAGGGTTGCAGGGAAGCCCCGTCCAAATTAAGTTACGAGAATTGCAAATTAAAATTACAAAATTTATGACCTGGGACTTTTCCAATAATTCGCAGTATTATGGCACAATGAACGTTAACTGTATGATGTCTTGTAAAGGATATAGATTACATTTACTAATAAGTTCTGAGAAACGAAGCATCGTGGAGAAGACAAGTTTTACCATGAACAGGGCTTCTGGTAGGTCGCGGAAAAAAAAGTCAAATTTCGCGGGATTTTCAGGGTCAAATTCGCGGAAAAAACGGCCGATTTCGCGGGAAATTCGCGGCAATTTTCGAGGCCAGTTCCGCTGAAAAATGATTGGTAAAGAATGGATTTCGTGGGAGCTTCCCGAGCAAATTTCGCTGGAAAGCGATTGGTTTTGCGTTGATTTGAGGAACGTTTTCAATGAAACTAGACGCTCTTAAAGCATTTACTCAGGCTTCATACCGTACTTTACAAGAAAGCTTATTGAACATGATAAAAACAAACAAAAGAATCAGGATATTAAAAATACATTCGTCGAGTATCTTCTTTATCCAATTGCATGTTGTTTGCCTCACCTTCGAAATTCTGTATACGACGATTCTTCAATTTTTTAACATCTGAGGCACGCTTCTCAGCATTATAGTTTGTTTTTCAAGTCGGTAGTCACAATGCTTTTGTAGTACGAACTCGTACATGGCTTTTTTGTGATCTCGTGAGAAAGAGCATGAACTTTGCTCATTTTGCAGGTTTTTCAGGCATTATCATTCGTGGACAAAACTGTTTCGAAATAGATCGTCATCTTTGTAGTTGAGATGAGCGTATAAGACGTAATCCTTCACAAAACGCAGCATTCTTCACGAAGAGCGAACAAACGATAAAACAAGGGGCTGTCTGTCATCCCCAGTGTCCACGGTCTACGCGTGCTAGGAACGCCTGGGTTTTAATTTGAGAACGCCTGGTAGTTTTGGGATGTTGGTTACTCGCTGCAGTGACGAAGTTTCAAGGTAAATTAGCAAGTTTGCAGCAAGTAAAAAGCCCCAACAGCCAAGATAACTTTCAAATATGTTGTGGCGACATGTATTTGGTAAGATTTTTAGCGAATTTCGCGGTATTTCGCGTGTTTTTGCGAATTTCGCGGGATTTCGCGGATTTACTTGAAATTCGCGGCTCCGCGACCGCGCGAAATATCAGAAGCCCTGCATGAAGAACGGCTATTAGTGTTATTAGTCATAGGAAATTTTGCTCCAAGTTTTTCTATAAATTTCCAGTACTTTTGTCTTTTCCTCCTGCAGAACTTGAGTTTAGATGATACCAATTAATATTCATGGTCAAGGGTGATGATGTCAGAAGAGGAACAGAGGCCAATGGCCATTAAGGCCAGTAAATATGGCCAGCAGAGGTGCCAGTGGGTTAAATAAATTTATTTGTTTTCTTTTTTATCAAACAAGGTGAAAACGCCAAAAAATCGTACGTGTCAAGTATCCCCTCCCCCGGTTAACACAAGGATCCCCCCATGATATTTTGGGGTAACGTATGGCATTTTCACACCAGATCATATAAAATTACGATTATTTGGAGTCTAACTTAGGGCCAAATCGCACTAGCGGACAAAAGTGCTTACTTAAATGTCAAAAACCTGTCATCACAATAAAAAACCAAGTGCGACTGGTTGGTTCACCAAAGGACAAAATTTGGTTGCAGACGGACAAACTTCAAAAATGCTGGCGACTACATCTAGAGCAGGCCAAACTGAAACAAATAGGCCATTGCAGAAACGTGAGAGGACTGGGAAAGAGTATGGTTGTTTTCCGTTTGTTTGAAAAACTAAGATATTCAAATGAAAGATCAACCAAATTTGAGAGTCTTTACTACGAATAGTAAGTATTTGGAGGAGGAAAATGGCAAAATGGTAGCTCTTCAAATGTCACCCAAAATAGAGAGTTTGTATGGATTGGGCAGACAGTCCAAAAAATTATAAGGGTTTGTATGAAATTTTGCAACTTTTGCAAGGCTCCCATTTGGACAATTTTTTTGCTGAAAACTCTTAAACTTGGTTGGGCTAGCTTTTCATTCATGAACATTTCAGTTGAAATGATTAGATTTTCAATCTAATCAATATAAGAAACTCGCCCCAGTGCTCTCACGTTTGTGCAATGGCCTATTGGCAACACACTTGGCTTCAGTCTCTCTCTTTGAAAAACCAAAGTATCCCCATTTGCAACCTTTTGAAGTGGGACAGAGGGTCTTGCTTGGAACATACATGGTTCCCATATTGTCTTAATTCTCCCCATTAGATTGATGTGAGTGGTTTATCCTTGTTTAAGATAAAATCTGGGAGTTTTAGTTTTAATTAAAACAGGTCCAGCCAGGTCATGGCAACAACACAATGGGTGTCATTTGTTTCTTTTGTGATGTACAATTATGGTGCTAAATTTAAAGAACACTGCTTTAATATTTCCTGAGATATTCGTGATTGAGTGTTGTACTGTTTTAGTGGAACTACTTATGACGTCATCTCTGCCCTCATTTGCATAATACAAAAACAAGGAAAACGCCATTTTTCTTTTCTCTGAAAAGCCTTTCAAATTAGCAGCAATTATTTTTTACTTCATAGGCACTTTAAAAGCACGGCTTCGCGGGAAATCGCGCGGCGCCCACAGCATGGCGTGATGTTTTGTTCACAGATTTTGTTCTCAAGTGCCGAGTGCGACCGGACAAATTTTTTGTCACTGGCCTATTTCAAGTTGGATTTGTCCAGAACAAATCAGAATTTGTCCTCTGGTGCGACTCGGCCCTAACGAGGTATTAGTTGTGTAAACTGTAAGCTATAAGCTATAGTAAGTGAATGAATTTTATTTCTTGTTAGTATGTTAAGGCTTATAAGTTGGATTGTGAGGTGGTAAAAACGTTTTGAAAGCAATTACTTATTGAAGCTGTATTAAAAGCTCTTTCTTTGTACCTGTCGGTGGCTCACTCAACCCGTCATCTTCGCCAGAACCGTATGGATCACCATCCAGTTCCAAATTATCCATGACCAACATTAAGTCGAACTCATCTGGTTCCCCTACTTTCGCTCTTTCGTAATAACTTCCAAAAGGAAGGATTCGCAGCTTGGCGAACCGACCATATTGGTCCCTCCTTTTCACGTCCTCGACAATTGCATTCACGATGGGTTCCCAAGCTCTCAGAGCTTCTGTTTTTCTGTCTCGTCGTAACTTAACGTAACTTTCCGTAAATTTGTTTAAGAGGCTATTCAAGCTGATATTTCTTTCCATTTCTCCGCGAAGTCGCTTGCTATGAATCGTTTGAATGCTTTTTTTCTGGCTCCCGAATAAAAAGTGCTTACGCCGGCGTTTTCTATTGTGATCCAAACTTCCGGTAGTTTTCTTGAAAAGTCACCCGCTGGATAAGATAATTAATTTACTCACAGACTTACAGGAAGTCTGACTTTCCAAGAAAACTACCGGAAGTTTGAATCACAATAGAAAACGCTGCCGTAAGCACTTTTCATTGGGGAGCGACTTCGCGGAGAAATGGAAAGAAAGGAACTCCTACGTTACGTTTGTAGTGAATTGGCCAATTTCGATA
>JALIRR010012114.1:0-10959 GCA_023091755.1 Montipora sp. Colony 1 RG-2022
TTGGGACATTACGGTAAGCGCTCTCCACATCAAATTTTGCCAGAAGAGATCCTCTTCCAAGAGACATGATTCCATTGATAACATCGTCAACCTTCATGTACTGCACTGAAAAAGGTTCTTTTGGAATTCCATCATTGACACTATTGCCTGCTGAGCTAGATAAGTCTAGAATAAGCCACCATTTCCCAGGCTGGTATTTCTTAGGGATGATCCCAAAGCGACTGATATGGAGGTTTGGAATAGGGGCTATGGAGAAGGGGTCTACGACATGGCCTTTCTCAAGTTCCGTGAGATAATACTGGTCAATAACTGAAGGCTGAAGTGATGCTGAAGGCATGTTCTGTCTTGCCGACTTTAATGATACTGCCAGAGGGTTGAAACCGAGATGAAAACCATTGCTGAGACCCGAAATCACATAATCCACCTGGGTTTGATCAGGATGGAAGTACAGTTCACGCCAAAGTTTTTCCGCATTGATTGGAGTAACCCTAGAAGGAGAGACCAGATCTTGCTGCAGGCAGTCTATGATGGAGGAGAAATTAGGACAGGAGGAAGCCTGTCACAGATGTCTTGCATCAACATAGCAACACTAACTGGAAAAGGAAACACAACGTTTGAAATCTGAACTGAACCACAAATATCTACATTATGTACAAAGTTCTTCCGCCAAGTAGGTTGGGATGACTTGCATCCGCGAACATCTCGCCTCCAACAAACATTCCCACATTTTTAAGCACAATTATGCCAAGTTTCCAAAAAAGTTTGATAGTAGAACAATTTCAAGGGAATTTCCTTAAGTGGACCCATCAAGTGAATTTAGTCAACTGTTGAGGTTCCTGAAAGAACAAGTTCGCATTTAGCGACCATAGTTTCATGCGCCTTGCAGCCGCAAGATGGCAGGATTACATGTCCCGAGGACAGAAATCTTGAATTTTTTTTAACTTCCCACATTGATTTTTTTGTTCATTTTCGGACAATGTGGAGACAATTGTAACAAGCCTGCAAATAATTTTTCCCCATAAGCCTGTCATAATTATGTCAGGCTACAAATGTAAATAAAATCTGTTTGTGAAAAGAAAAGTAGGGGTCACGGAACATCCAAGATCTTTAAATCCAAGCAAAGCTATAGCAATGGCCATCTGCCCTATCATTGTTCATTTTTAATTAGTAGTTAGCGTGCATGCGCTCGATACATGACGTGGCATGTAAATTTGCGTGCGCTGTAAGGATGTGCAGTAGCAATGGGCGTGAACGTCCTTGAGCAAAGAAAAGAGACTAATTAGTATGAGGGGGATAAATTAAGATGTTTGACTTGGGAATTTAAAGATGACTGCTTCCAAAGGATATGCATGGCTTCTTTAATTTTCAATTGGAAACTTGTGGAAGCAGAGTCGAGGATTTTAAAACAATCTTCTGAACAAAGGGAGCGACAATTTTCAGAACCTCTCAAGTGCTTAAAGATGTGGGAATGTTTGTTGGAGGCGAGATGTTCACGGATGCGAGTGGTGAAGTGTCTATTGGTTTCACCAATATAACAGGCATTACAGCCTGCACAGGAAAACTTGTAAATGACTCGCGATCATAAACCCGCAGGGATAGGATCCTTGGCCCCAAACCAACTCCTAATTTTAAACGGGGTAAACACATAATAATAATAATAATAATAATAATAATAATAATAATAATAATAATAATTAAACCCTTCTCAATATAAAAATTAAATACAAATTCAGCAATACTATAGTTTAAAAAGAATGACTTCGTGGTCTGATGGTTTTCAACAAAGGAAATGTAAACAACTGTTTGTAGACTAAAAAAAGGAAAATTTCTATGTACATCCACTAGGTCTATCACTATCTTTAACGATCACTATCTTTAATGTCTAAGTTCCTCCTCCTCGGGGTTCTCGATCCCCTTAGGCATAGGAGTGCGCTCCGCAAAATTGCAAAGGGCACTTTCGCCCTGATCCACGAAATTGTTGTGGCGTAGCTCTCTTGCTTTTAGTAATAATAATAAAAATAATAATAATAATAATAATAATAATAATAATAATAATAATGATAATAATGATAATAGTAATAATAAACCTTTATTTGTAATCCTCAGCAGTATTTACAGCACAAGGCTAATGGGGCCGAGCAAATGTAGAAACAATTCAAATAAACATAAGAATCCCAACTAGCGGAGGCAAATCTGTTGGCTATTTACAAGGATGACAGAGGACTTGAACCAGGGACTACCCAGAACAACACCAGCTAGTGACCAGAGCGGGGTTTGAACCCGGGGCAACCGCATTAAAATTCAGTGCCCTAACCGCTCAGCCATCCTGCCTCCTCACTTAGATTCAGTGAATATGCTAAAAAACACTACACTGAAAAAATATTTTTGCTTTAGAAAGAGAAATTAATGCATTGTCTAATTAAAGAAGATTGTTTATGATACTTGCGTTACCAGTAATCATTTGTATCATGATTGAGTCACATACATTGTAGATGTCGGTCACAATGTTTTCACCACCATACTACTGGTCTTCATCAGGCGACAGTGTTGATTGGCTGTGTATCAGTATAAGTAGCATTGTGGTTGGTGTATTTTGATCCTCACTTATTGTTGGCTGTCAGTGCTCGAGATTAAAAAAAAAAAAGGTTGTCCCTGTTTCAAAAGCTGGGCAAATAAACCTGTAAATGTGGTCGCCCTGATAAATGCTTGGTTGCCCATTACGGAACTCCCTACGATGGAATGCATGCTGTGCTGAGATGCTATCACAAGGGGTTGGAGCTTGAGTATCCCATAGTTCTAAATGTGCACCCTTTGATTTTTGTGGAAGTCAGGGTTAAAGGTTTAGCTTTTTAGCATTTTGCTGACCGGCTTCTAATGAAATCCCTGGAGCAAGGAGAATGTCTTTATTGTGTTCCTTAATCAGCTGATAAAAATTACATATAATTAAATTGTGATCAACTGATGAGTGAAAAAGGCTTGGGAATTAATAGAATTTTGACAAAACATAGGTGAAATTATTTCCTAATTTCACAAGTGTACCATTGGATTACCTCTTAATATCATGGGTAACAAAATCAATTACCGGTATGCTTACAATCTTGGATTTTTGACTTGTTTGTTGTATCAAGAACTCCAAGCATTGAAAAGTTTAAAGCTTACATTTTGGCTAAAGTTGAAGTACATGTATAAATTGTCACTAAAAAGTAAAAGTTTTTTATGTGGCTAAAGAAAACTGGCCTACTGTGGATGAAATTCGAGTGAAAATGTGCAAAGTTAACACTTACAATGTAAGAGCTGGCAAACACATGGCCGTGGACAATAGCAGGCCTCATTCTACATAGCAATTTTGAAGGATACCTAAACTTTGAGCCAGGATTCAAGCTAAGATCAGCTTTCTCCGCTATTTATTCTCGAATCTCTCGGTTAGGTTAGGTCTATTTAGGTTGGTTCTAGTCTAGTTAGGTCTAGTTAGGGTTAGGGCAGGTTTGGTTAGGTTAGGTTAGGTCTCGGGTACGTCTCGGATCCTGGCTCGGATCCTAGCTCAGATACTGGCTCGGATCCTAGCTCGGATCCTGGCTCAAAATCCTGGCTCGGATCCTGGCTTTATTCTTAGTTTATCTCGCAATTTTGTAATTTCAATTGTGAAAACTATAAAATAATTAACACTAAAATTTTGTGCCAAAATTAATTAAGGAGCAATTTGTCACTCATGATATTATGATATTAATTTGCTTAATTTTTGATTGGTGGTGTTACATCCTCACCTCATTGATGAACATAACAGTAACTTGTGTTACACTGAAGCAATTAAGCTTAGGATATAACTTTCTTTTCTTTTAGATGTTATCCACTATCCAATGACCAAGACGCCACGTGGAATCTGCCTTATTATAAATAATTTGTATTTTAAGAACAAAGCAGATCATCGTTTTGGTGGCGAATACGATGAGGAGGCTTTACACACCCTCTTTAGGGATGAACTTGATTTTGACGTTCATGTCAAAAATGATCTGGAAAATTGTAAGATGCAGAAGGTATGTGAAGACTTTGCTTCTAAGGATCATAGGGAGTATGATGCATTTGTGTGCATCATCATGTCCCATGGAAATCGGGATCAAATTCAAGGTGTCAATGGAAAGAACATTGCGCTTGAAAATTTGATGAGCGACTTCAAGGCAGGAAGTTGCCCATCACTAGCAGGCAAGCCCAAACTATTCATTATTCAGGCCTGTAGAGGCACAATGAGAGATAACATGATGCTGAGCAGCAGTGGTTTCGCTGACAGTACTATGGGTGGCTTTGGAACAGACTCCACACTTTGCAGAAGCACGTTTTTGGAGGAAAGTGATTTCCTGCTGGCATTTTGCACTGCACCAGGATATATTGCTGAAAGAAAGAGAGATTATGGTTCTGTGTTTATCCAGGTGGGTAGGGCTATTTTTAAATTAAATGAAACTTTGATGTACAGTTAAACCTCCTTGTAGACACCTCTCATAAGTGGACACCAACTAACCATGGTCCTGGGCGATTTCTTCACTAAAACCCTACATTTACAGTGCTTGAAATTGCGACCAATACAATTGCATTTGCGAATGAATTTTTTGTGGTAGTGCACAGGTCTACTGGAAGCGTGCTTGAGTTTCAGCAAAATGAGCTCCAAAATCGGCAAGAATTTGTGACGCTGATGAATAATCAAGCAGCTGCTATTTCCAAAATGATGGAATTACCTGGTGATAAATAACCTCGTCTAGGAGAGTGAAACAATGGTTACCCCAAGAGTTGGGCTATTGTGATCTTTGTGTTGAATTTGCACATTTCTTGTCAATCTTTAAAACACTTGAAAGAAAAAAAAACAGCTAACAAAAACAAAAACCAGCTGTCTGGCATCATTTTGACACAGATGTATCCTTTATTTCGAAAGTAAACATACAAGGTAACTTGATCACGGCGCCCGCTGCATTCGATGTCACTTTCGATTTACTTGTGCAGCCAAAAGTACAATAGAAAAATTGAACGTAGCAAAAATCTCGCGAGATGTTTTTCGCTGATGGTAACTGTTCAAAATTTAAGTTGTTTTCACGTCGCAAATTTTGTTGCTGATGGCAACACTTTCTGAAACCTTCTTCTGAAAAGTGTGTATCAATATTTCTTTACTTTTGCATCAATATTAATTTTTTTTTGCATAAGGCAGGCCAACAAAATCTGTACCGTGCTTAAATTCGCATTTTTGACCCTTAAAATAGAATTTTCGGTCCTACAGTATCGCTCAAAAGTAAGACTCTCGTCTCGCGAGGATCACTGAAGCGGCAAGATTGGCTTAAATTTTTATAGTAGTCCGATGGTTACACAAAAAATGTAAACGACAAAACGACGTTCATGGCTAGCGGAACACCGTATGAAATTGAACGAATTCGGATAGTTTGTGCCGAATTACAGCTGTTTTGCCCACAGTTCGTTACTCTCACAGTTAAGTCGATCCGCCGACACTTTTTGATGTAAATGACTGCAAACAAGTAGAAAGTACATATACAGTAAGACTTAGTGCTACTGTAAATGAAAACAAACTCGAGTTTGATGACTTCACTTTTGAGAATATCATCCACAAAACTTAATTCATTTAACAGATCGTTTTCACTGTCACGCAACAACAACAACAAAAAGAAAATTCTAAACCGTTCAATGAAAAAGGCCAAGAACTTGGCATGTTGTATGAAACCAATTTATTCTCCACCTCAGGTCTGTGCGGTACATCTTATCTGAGTTATTTGTCGAAGCGTTTCACGGAACTTAAAGTAATAGAGTTTTGTGAAGAGACACCGCGGTCGACAAACATTTGCCATGAAAGCGGTTATTTTTCGTTCATGAATTAACCAAATGTGTATAAACACATCTCCTAAAGTCGCGGCTACACAAGCGGTTTTTCGCTGGCACCGGTGATGCGATTTTTTCAAATTTTGTCGCGTCAAGAGCGCGCGATGAACCGAGTGAAGACAACCTTGAACAGCCCAACGCGACGACTGAAAAATGGCGGGGGAAAAAACACTCGTCATATGCCTCGGGAGAATGAATCCCCAAAGAAGAAAGAAAAAGAAAACGGCTCCTTTAGGAGCCACCAAATGTAATAAGAGTTATGACCAATAGTAATAAAAGTGTTTTTTTTTTCATTAACAGCACCGATGCGATCATGATGAGCAATACCAACCGGGTAAATTACTATAAACGACCTCTCAGAAATGCAGTTTACGTTCTTGAGATTGGAATGGAAAATAAAGGAGATAACGTTATCGTGTGAATAAACGCAAACCGATCGATTATTCCATGTAGTTAGCAAATAAGGCGACGTGACTTCTTGTTAGTTTTTTGCGCCTTGATTAATTGCTCACGTTTTAAAATGTAAGCTGTTGCGCAGCTGAAATGTGCATCAGTTTTGTCACCGCGTTCTCTTCACTTGCCGCCTGATAAACTCACTTGAATTTGAAAGACAAATTTTTATAGCAGTTCGATGGATTTAAGCTTTAATTACTGCTTCAGGAAATCGATCGATTAACAGTGTTCACATGCGGCCGCGCAAGTTTATCGAAACATTTCTTCTCGAAATCAACTTCGTATGCAGATTTCACGGGCAGATTCGAGGCCTTAATATCGACACGCAAAGGCAATAATACACCACCGCCAAACGTAACACTTGACACTAAAGTTTCATGTCAAAATGCGGTTGGCGGCGGTGTATTATTGTCTTTGCATGTAGACATCTGCCCGTGAAATCTGTATACACTGTACTTTGATTCTAAGTTGATTTAGAGAAGAAATGTTTCGATAAACTTGCACGGAGCATGCGGTTGGCGGTGGTTTGTTATCGTCTTTGCGTGTGCACATTTAACCCACGAATCGTCCCGTGAAATCTACATACACTGTACTTTCATTCGGATTTGATGTCGAGGAGAAAGGTTTCCATAAAGTTGCGCGGCAGCATGCGGTTGGGAGCGCGAGTGTCTTCGTAGACAGGTCAATCTTCGGAAAGTTTCGTTTATGCAGACACTTACAGTTTTTCGAACCGTCTCGCGAGACGAACGTCTCGTCTCTAGAGACGAGACTATCGTCTAGCGAGAGGGTGGTAACTTCCTTTTGAGCGGTACTGTACATGTATGTTTTTGACAGCAAATAGTATATTTTGAGGTTAGCCATTCAAATACTAACCCCGCCGGACAGGCCTTTACTTCAGTGAACTTTTGTCTTTCTGGGATTTAGTATTTTACTAGTAACTACATGTCCTCTCAGGGGGCTATTTACCTAAGACATCTACCGTGATATACGGCACCAAAGCAATATCGTGTACTATTAGAGCTACAGATTATGCAAAGACAACTTGAATATCCTGGAAGACAAAATGCAGCTCAGTTGACAATTAGACAGCGCTGTGTTACTGCACTACCACACGTACGCAATGCGTGCCTATTTTTTTCCCTTTGCGACTAAAATATCTGGAGGAGTTGCAATTTTGCGACTTGTTTTCACCTTCGCTTTTTCGAAACAACAGGGTTAGCAGTTGCCGCTTTGCTGTTACTTTTGTTTAAATAAATAAAGAAATGACAAAAAGATTTTGTTTCTCGCCGGGAATTTTCTTTCATTCTGAAAATAGCGCAATTGTAGCACACATGTTAAAGTGCCCATAACCTAATTTTTTCTCACTTAGTCATCTGAATCTACACATATCTCATAGACGTTTCGCGAAAAAAAATTGCGATTTTCCCAAAACGCGATTTGAAAATGAAATTAGAAAACGTTCAAATTTGCCGCCATTTTGGCTCACCATTCGCCTTAGTCTTCTATCGATTCTTCCCGGTCACAATACTGCTGTGACGTAGATTAAGGAACACGTGACTTCAAGTGAAAAAGGAATAGCGATGATATAAACAGTATAGTAAGGAATAATTCCCTTGAAAATACCTAAAAGATGCGTAACCGCTCGATATAACAACACAGCTGATCCTACAAAAAGAATAAGTATACGTAGGAATCCTTCGACTCGCAAAACCTCAAAAAAGAAGGAAAAATGGCTGCAGATTTTGTCTTGGTAAAAAGAAGCCCGGTAAAACTTCTTCACTGTGCTAGATTCACTTCAAAGAGTATGACTTTCAGTATTGTATGGACAGCAAAACGAAAAGATCGTTTAAGGCGGATGAGATTCGCTTACGGGAACAGACATAAGCGTTGACTTTAATTCCCTCGCGAGACCTTCCTTATCCTCTTGTTCTTTTCTGTAATTTTGTAGCCATTCCTCGTCTGCTAATGGTTCTTCCGCGTAGGGTTCCGTGTAGTTCTGAGTTTCAGTGCTAGCGCTGGCTGACTCGTCGAGACCGGCAACTACTCGCCTCAAATTCTTTTTTTTTAAATCGCCAGTTTATTCACTTCGAGATTCACAGGCACTTTCCTTGATGATAAATATAGGCATGATTGATTTTTTTGTTGACAGAAAAATACCAAAAACGATCGCTGAGCGATACCTTTGCGTTGATTAGTAAGAAAAGATAAGACCCACGCCAACAAGCATTCCTTAATCTACGTCACAGCGAGCCCGTGAGGTCCTGACCAGCGGAAGGGGTGTACCAAATAAAAGTAGTAGGATTGAAAAAATCGTAGAAAATGAGCCTCTCGCTGGAATTGAAAAATTCTTTCGCCAAAGTTCATTATTTAATATGGACTTTCAAATAAGAAAATAAAACTTTTTAGGTTATGGGCACTTTAAGTGCACAACTCCATTTCTTCTGATTCGCCATTTTCAGTGGTTACTTTACACACGAGTATTTTGGGGTCATATTTTGTTTTGCTAAACCGCTGACAACACAATGCAGCACGATGATTTTGCTACTAAATTTCGTATCTTGTCGCAAAATTGCAACTGGATTTTTGCGTTGAACATTATCTCATTTTTCCTGATGGAATCAAAGTAAAGATGGAGTTAGCCTTTGCTTTAGTTTCACTACTTCTTAAGTATTTAATTACTTAACTACTTAAGTAGTCGTCGTCGTCGTCGTCGTCGTCGTCGTCGTCGTCGGTGTGATGATCACTCTCGTCTTCATTCTATATTCCACAGTTCAAAAATAAACAAAATAATAAATATAAATAATAATTATTCATATGTTCAGTCATTTATTCACCACTCACGGTTTTATTACGAACGAACAAAATGACCAGCTCCCAGTTGGGTTGTTAGCTCAGTTGGTTGAGCACTGCACCGGTATCACAGAGATCATGGGTTCAACTCCCGTACAAGTTTTTTTTTTTTTGGCTTTATTTTCACTACTGCCCAAGTAGTGTTCATAACTGTGCACAATGATCACTTTCATCTTCAATTTTTACAATGTGGTACATGTATGTACATCCAAACGTATTTGGCCTTGTCAATCAGATTTGCCCATATACATCTAGGACAGGTTTCTCTGTATCTATTAGTTGGGAATAGACCTCATTCATAAATGGCGGTCAATTTATAATTCTTTTGTTGAAGTGCAAATTAGCCTACCAAGCCTCGATACCATACAGAGAATTGAAGAGAATTCTTGCTCTAAAATGAGGCATTGTAGGCTAATTTGCACGTGGACAAAAGAATTATAAATGTGACCGCCATTTATGAATAAGGTCTATGGATCAAACCAGATTTTACCTTTTTAGGCTCTCGTAGACGTGTTCACCAGATACTACGACTGCGAACATGTGTTGGATATGCTCACCATAGTTAATAAGGTTGTAACAGACAAAGGAAGCCAAGTTCCTGCACCTGTCCATTCTCTCAGGGGCAAATGGTATCTGTGAGGACTTGAAACGGTTATTTGTGTACTAGAAGTCATAATTTAGAGTATCCTTTAAAGAAAATTGTCATTGTCAAGATCTGTTGTTCAGAGAGTAGTCATCACAGATTAAAGTCATCTTAAAGAGATTAACCATTCTAGTATAGAATCAACTTGCCGTTACAGAGATTAGTAAAAAAGCTGTGGTTTAAGTCTTAAATAAAAAAATTACTAGTAAAAAAGTGTTGGCTTTATGGAAGAGAATGCTTTGAAAAACTGGGAGGTTGCAGTGAGTAATGACTTATTCCTTCCAAAACACTTAATAAATAATAAATAAAATAATAATAATAATAATAATGGCATCACAACTTACCCTTTCAAACCAGAAAGAAATCTTCGAGTTGACTGGGTCATAGATTCATGATTAGGTTTGAGATTAGTATTACAGTTACATTGTAGTATTAGGATTAGGGTTGCAGTTGTTCCTCCTCCAAAAACAGCATTTAAATTAGTGGCTATTTGAATACAAAAAGGCTACTGTAATGTGGACTTCTTTACTTGTGTGTAACAGCTTTTGTCATAACTATCAATATATTTATAAATTTTTTTTGTGTGTTCTTAAAATGAACTTATTACAGTGTATATATTGTCAGTTTAAGTAGCCTGCCTAGAATAGATATGCAAACTGTGGGCTAAAAAGGCCATTTTCACAAGTTAAAAAAAAAAATGACAATGTTGTAGTTGAATATTGATCAGTCAATAAGAGGGATAAAATAAAAGTGTCTATTTTTTCAGAATTACTAAAAAATGTTTTCACATTCCTGTCTTGGTGAATGTGATGTGGATGTTTTGACCATGGCCCAATTGATTAATGCTAATTCAGGGTGAAAGTGCCCATAACTTTTTTTCTCAGACTGTCTAGCTAATTTTCAGGTTTTTGGGTTTCTGCGCAAAAAAATTGCGATTTTCTTAAAACCAGATACCGGTATTTTTACAAATTTAAAAAGTTCCATCTTTTTGTGGTACACCCTCGCCGCTGATGAAGAAGGCCAACAGGCTCACAACCAGCCGCAATGCATCTTTCATGCACTTTGCGGAGTAATGCTGTGATGCTCACAGAACTGAAAACTCACCTTGTTTACTTGAAGTCAAAACCGCGTGTTCCTTAATC
>JALIRR010012115.1:0-2500 GCA_023091755.1 Montipora sp. Colony 1 RG-2022
GCTCCTAAATCAAAGGTATTTCCATTACCAACACAGAAATACAAAAACTGCGAACAACCAACCACCTGATACAGTCAATTGTTTAGTAAATCAGCTCTACACTAGACCACAGTTATTTGTATGTGGTTCATCACATGTTTGCAGTGCCCCTGGTTTGCACTACCGATTTCACTACTTCACAAAACGGGTTTGTTGGTTTGTTTGTGTTTTACATACATCTAGTTATGGTTCAACTAAGGTAAAAGCTGGCAAACTCTCTCAATAACATTGAATCGTAGTACAGGCCCTAGATGAACTTTGCCGGCTGTATTGTTGACAATTTTGTGCTACGATTTTTTAACCCACAAAAGCTTATTTTCGGCCGCACTACGCTACAAAAAAGGACAAGTTGACTCCCAAAACTGGTTATTTACTCACCTGTACAGTCATGATTTAGGAACTCGGAAGTGGTTTGCAAAATTGCTCCACACACCGTGCATTGCCACGCTGCAGAGGCAGCCATTTTGAAAAATCTTCAGTGAAAGGCGGGAAACGGGACCGAGGTGAACCGGGCTGAGTGGGAGTTCACAAATGGTACAGCGATTTTCCGGTCATTCCGGTTGGAATGGGAAAAGAGGAATACGTCTGAGGATTTCCATCTTTTTCGGAAACTTTCCGGTGGAATGAGCTGTACCATTTGAATTTCCAACCGGAATTTTCGGTTTTTCTTGACAAATGGTAAACGCCCTCCACTAATTCCTTGAGTCAACCCTTTCCTTGGTTTTAAAGAACACGTTTTTCCCATGAAAGTATCATATTTCCCTTGACGCTGAGATAGCTCTGTTTTGATTGACTTTTAAAACAGTGGGCGTGCTGAATCTCCCAAGAGAGGCGTTCTATAGATAAATCTACTGGGGAAAGAGTAGAATCCTTGGCCAAGTATGGGAGACAGATGTTGACCTTGATGAATTCTTGACACGCTGATTCTTAGTGACGGAGGAAAACATCCTCGGAGCGGTTTAGAGAACTAACACGAACTCAACCCACTTATGGCAATAATACGCCATCCCTGCTCCCCTCGAGACCACCACACCCCGTATTCCTAGGTGGTCAAATGACCAACATAGTGTTAACTAACCCAGCCCAATAGGACTTAGTTTTCGATGATAACATGGCTGTTATCTTGTATTTCTTGTCACTATAAACCCTTCGAAAATTTTCTGACGCTCAAGTTTCATCAAAAGCAATTTCAAGATGTCCTCCGGCTTGCTCCTTATTCTAAAACTTCTGAAAACACCGATTAAGGGGCAAATTGAGTTTAAATTTGTGTAACGAGGGTACCATGATGTTGCATAAGGATTTAGAGCTTGACCTACACAGTTAATGGCTCTTAACTGTCTCAATTTAGAGCACTCCTCAACAGACGTCGCCAAATGGATTCTGTGCTCAAGCTGCCTGTTTCTGCGCACCGGGAATCCCAGGTATTCCAGGAAGCCCTGGTTCCGCGGGATCAGTAGGAGCTGCGGGATCACCTGGCAGTCATGGACCTGAAGGACCTATGGGCCCACGAGGGATCAAAGGCGAAGAAGGTGCTCGAGGGCGTCCAGGCCTACCAGGGTCCAAGGGGCCTCAGGGAGCATCTGGAAAACCAGGCCCACCAGGGAGCAAAGGTGAAGCAGGAAGCCAAGGTCCTCCTGGTCCCGCAGGTCCCAAAGGAGCTGTAGGATCTTTCGTGCGTAACTGGAAACAGTGCGTTTTTAAGAACCTGGCTGATGGCAGGGATAATGGCTTATTAAAGGTAAATAGTCACGGATTTGTCAGAACTGGCGTCACTAAAAACAACTATGCCAAGGGTATAAATCTCGTTTGTCTAACGATGTGGTTACTTGTGTTGTAGATCGCGTCGCTCAGTCAGGTAATTTGATTGATTCCTGGCTGTTTCGCACCCAATGGACTTCATTAGTCAAGCAAACTATATATCGAGCATATAGTTTACTGAATTTCAATTTAGTTTTTTCGCTTATTTTTCTTTCCTTCTCAATTTTCACAGGAATGTGTTTTCAACAAGACATCTGCAAACACTGGACTCCGAGTCTTCTTCAATGGAGTTCTTCGAATCCATAACTGCCATGATTGCTGCAAACGATGGTATTTCACTTTCAACGGCGCAGAGTGCTCAAATCCAGCAGCCATTGATGGAGTCGTGTACATGCTACACGGGAATGGAGGCAAGAAGAATTTGCTCCGTGTGCGGCAAATAGAAGGAGTCTGTGAAAAAGTCCACCAGGGCATTGTGCGAGTGGGATTCTGGGTTGGTAATTGTGCTGGTTATGGAAACGCCGATGCGTACACAGGCTGGAATTCAGTGTCCAGGATTTATGTGGAAGAATTACCTCCCCCACAGGCGTAAAATGCAGTCTTCAGTTTAGTATTCTTGCTCAGTTTACGATGTAGTTCGCCATGCTAGCTGATTTCCTCTGACGATGGCATTGTAAAACAAATCATGTTTACATTAAAGGAG
>JALIRR010012115.1:7500-10958 GCA_023091755.1 Montipora sp. Colony 1 RG-2022
GTTCACTCCAAATGATGAAGGCCTGATGAGCGGGTTGTTTTCGTGAGGGATTGCGAGGTTGGGAGAGTTTGATGATCCCGCATTTAATTAAATCTCCTTGTGTTCTCCCCGTTTCAGAATTTTCTCTCGTTCCCATCCTAAGTGCTTCGTTTCGATAATGTACTCTCGTGCTATCAAGACTACTTAGTTAATTTCCTTTTGTGGTGCAGGGATGGCGCAGTGGTGAGAGCAATCGCCTTCCATCAATGTGTCTCGGGTTCGATTCCCAGACTCGGCGTCTTATGTGGGTTGAGTTTGTTGGTTCTTTACTCTGCACCGAGAGGTTTGCTCCGGATACTCCGGTTTTTTTCTCCTCTCCCCAAAAAGCAACATTTGACTTAATTTGCGTTAATTTTTGATTTCAGTTTACATTGTCCCCAATTAGTGCTCCAGCGCTAGAACGACTAGACACTGAAATAAAGTTCCTTGCCTTTCCTTTCTTTCCTCTTCATTTATCCGAAATTCTTTAACTGGTATTGACCCACTTTCTCGTCTCGTGTGGCTTTTCTCCAAGTCATAGATTATATAAACAAGATCGTTGAGGTTAAGCTATTGTGTCCAGACAAGCCCGCCTGAGAACAAAAACCTTGGAACATTTAATAACTCAAACGTCAGAAACTTCGGAATGCACATTTAATTTAGCATCGCAGATAAAAAAGTTTAGCAATTTTAACTGGCAAAAAAAACCAAACTCTTTAGGGTGATGTGAAACGAAATTTGCCGGGAAAGCTGTGAGTCCCACGTTAAAACGGTTAATTAACGCTGTTTTAGTAAGTTAAACTGTAGTCAGTGAGAAATCCGAGATAGCTAAGACCGTTTCACACATTTTTTTCTGCAGCAAATGTCGAGAAGAGCACGCTTGAATGCACGACAAGAAACTTGAAATAGAAGGTAAAATCTTTGCTGGAATATTATTTTGGGAGTACTCGAATCTGTTTTGTTTGTTTTAATTCAGTTTGTATTCATGATCCTAAAGCGGATTTAACTCAGCGGGTTGGGCAAATCATGAGTAGGGTCGAGAAGAAGCTAAACTGTTGGTATCAGGAAAGGCTTATTCATAAGGTGACGGTATCAATATCGTAGCCCAAATGACGCTTTAACTTGTTCTAACTTGTAAAGCTATCACTGAAACCATTCGTAATAATCAAATTCCTTGGTGTGTTTTTAGTACCGTTACACGTTACGAGTTTCAAACTTGTCGAGAACAAGTTATTATCCGTCTTTGAGCTCACAATGGCAAAGGTCACATTGGTCAAGTTAATGATTATAAACTGAAACGTTACCAAAAAAGATTATTTTCCTCGCGTTTAAAAATTTATCCTGTCAGATAACATGCATTATTTTTAACTGGATCTGCTATATGTCCATTCCTTGTTGCAGTCTTGGGGACTGAATAAGCTCAGCTAGGTTGGGCAGTAAGCACAGGTGATTATTGCAAATTCTCTGCGCTGATTGGTGCTCTTGAGGTGATTTTTACGCGATAATCACCAAAATGACCGCAAGCCGTTTGTCGAGGTGACAGACAAAGAAATTAATTGTTTTAAAGAAAACGCATATTTTTCAAATAATCTCCTATGTTTGATTATACCGTGAAAACAATTACTCACCTCAGGCTTGGGGAATAATTGATAAATGCTTAAGTCAAGTTGGGAATCAGTGTTTCATTTTGCATCGCAGAAAAGGAAGAATTTCACCCAATTTGTTTGTTCCTTTGCATGATATTAAGGTTAGTAACTGGAAAAAAAGAGAAAGAAACTTTAAAGTGAGGGGTAACGAGCTTTGGAAAGCTACGCGTCAAAGATTAGCACGTTCAAAGGTTTAAGAAAGGCTGTTTTAATTATTGATAGAAGGGAAAATTAGCGGTAGTTGAGAAATCTGAAATAACTGAGATAATTTCGCCCTTTTTTTCTGCGGCAAATGAATTTGAGAAGAGGACGCTCGAGTTCGCGATAAAAAAATGCCAGTTGTTGGAATGTTATTTGGGGGTATTCAAATCTGTTTAATTTTCAATGTTTGTCTCGATTCAGTCAGAATTTATGATCCTAAAGTTTGCTACTATTATAACCAAATTCATTGAATATGAATGCAACAATGAGAAGAAGCTAAACTGGTGGTATCAGCAAGGGCCTATTCAAAAGGTGACGGTGTCAATAACGAGGCCAAAATGACGCTATAACTTGTTCTAACTTGTAAAGCTCTCACTGAACCCACTCGTAACGATCAATTTTTAGCAATTTACAAGTTACTAGCTTCAGACGTGTCGAGAACAAGTTTGAACCGAAATCTTTTATCGTGGGACAAAGAGCATAAAACCTTTGGTCAAAGTCAGACGGAGATAAACCATAACTGCATTGGCAGATAGAAGACTCCCAAGCGAAGACAAAAGTAAGTGATAAGAATTGCAGGAGAATCTGATCTATCCAGTAAATTCTAATTTTTCCTGCAATTAAGGTTTAAGGATCTTCTAGTGTTTTTGAAGATGTGCAGGTGTGAGAAGAATTTTATTCAAAGTTCTCCGTGCAGAGCAATGGCCTTGCTCCTAGTAGTATCAATCAATTTTTATTTTCCTCAATACTAATTTATTTCAACTTTAAAACATACAGTTAGTGCCGAGGAGGTAAAAAAGGGTAAAGTCACTGCTTACGAGCCAGAAGGCCCATCAGGCCGGCGCTTATCTCCGGTTTCTGTAGCATGAAGCGACTAGGAGTATTTATACTCCCCCCTGGATGGGATGCTAGTCCATCGCAGGGTTACCCCCAACATTCCGCCGGTACCCATTTATACACCTGGGTGGAGAGAGGCACCCTGAGAGTAAAGTGTCTTGCCCAAGAACACACCACAATGTCCCCGGCCAGGACCCGAACCCGGACCACTCGATCCGGAGTCGAGCACTCTAACCATGAGGCCACCGTGCCGAGGAGACCTCTACGAAACCATAGGGCCTATTCTGAGAAGTCTCCTTGGTGATACGTGAATAAGAAATCAATTACAGCAAGATGTGAGCGTAGAGGACGAAATGAAACAAAAATCAAACTATTTTCATGTCTTCATAGTTTGCTTTTATCTTGAGTAATACTTAATTGTTGATGAAATCAACAAACTGTTTTTTAAAGGAAGATAAACTGGAAAGAGATGTAATTGAAAGTGGCAAAGCATTCCAGATTGTTGGTCCTTGATAGAGTATAGCTGAACCGCTTTTAAGCAGTGTTTGTCCTGTACATATGGGGTCTAAGAAGAGATGAAGTTCCGAGTGTCATAATTGTGTATTTGATTATTTGTGAAGAATAGATTTTAAAAAGCAAAGGTAATAAATGGTGGTGGTACAGAAACATAAATTTTGCGACATAGAGAGAATTTACTTTAAAAATATCTAGGATTTTTAATTGAGCAAATAGGGGGCGGAAGGCAGGCGGAATTCT
>JALIRR010012116.1:0-10957 GCA_023091755.1 Montipora sp. Colony 1 RG-2022
CTTTCAGATTTAGGTTTAGGGAGTAGTTTTGATTGGTATAAACGGTTCCATACTTCTTCTTCATTGTCTTCATTGACTTGATCTGGCGCCATCCCGATGGAGCGATGAGGTGTTGTATTGTAAATTTCAACTAGTGGTTCTAAGAAATCAATGTAGCGTTTGGTATTGTAGGCAGTAAACAATCGATACATGAGTCCTTTCAAGGTGCGATTAAAACGTTCTACGACAGCAGCTTTCAAATTGCCGCGAGTGGAAAAATGATGAATACCATACTCATCAAACAATTTCTTCACGGTGGAATTGTAAAATTCTTTGCCTTGATCGGTCTGAATGGTTTGTGGAATTCTGCCTTGTGAGAAGATGGATTGGAAGGCGCGTTGGACATCGGCCCCAGTCTTCGTCTTCATCGGGATGACCCAAGCGTATTTCGATAGGATGTCGATGCATGTTAGCAAATAACGCATACCGCGGTTTTCGCGTGCAAATGATTGCATCTCTGCAATGTCGGCTTGCCATTCTTCGTCTGTATTGAACACCAAGGTAGGAAGTCTTTTATGTTTTTGACGTACGGGTCTGTGTAATGTAAAGCCAATTGTTCTTGTAGAGCTACAATAGCTTTGTTACGCCCGACACGATGCTGTTTCGCATACTTGCTAATGTTCCCGTGATACCTTGCCACATCTGCTTGAACCCTTTTTGGATTTGGTGCCATTGTATGCAGTTGACTTCCCACCACAAGTCAAAGGTAGATGGTAAGTCTGTATGAGCGGTACGGATGCTTTTCCACGCTGTGAACGCTTCTTTATAGGTTTTAGCAAAGCTCGTCACAAAGTCCAACCACACGCAATAATCACGGAGATGACGATCATCTTCACCTTCATCAATCATGCAATCATAGATGCGAGGAAAATCCTCAGCTACTAATTCAAAGGGGATTCGATCTTTATAATGAGAGACGATATGCCACGCTAGGTGAGTGTGATATAAAAAAGTCAAATCATCCATCTTATTTACCAGCCAATTTTTGAACACCCACACCAACACCAGCACCGACTGCTCCTAAGGCTGCTGCTTTACCAATGGCAGCTGCAGCAGGGAGAAGGGCAAGTAAAGGAAAAAAACCTCCTCTTTGCCTTTTATTACGTCGAGGTGCTTTACGTTTACGTCATGTTCGACGTGTTCGTCGTGTTCGACGACGTCCACAACCCATTTTGATTACGCAAATAAAGATACACACAATGGAATCCTTTTATACTTTTTTATTGACACTTTTACAACTCTCTCTTAGAACAAAACCCCAGTAAGTGGGAGATTGTTCAATTCTTTCTCATTGACAAGGTAATCAACAACAAACTTCAAAAGTTCCGTGGAAATCTTTGGTTGCTTTTGCAACACGTTCAGCATGCGGTCTGTAGTGGTGGGCAAATGAAAGACAGGGAGATGACAGAATTGGGGGTTGTCGCCAGCTGCTACTTGGAGCTGCTGAAGTCCGCATGTAGGAACTGACGGTTTTGGTGCAGCTGTCACTTCGCGGATCAGCTTTTCAAATTCAGCCACTGTCTGGTCACTCACTTCCACATTTCCTTCTTGCATGCTTTGGTTAGCATCAGCAGTCAATCCTTCCAGGGCAGTTTTTGCAGCTTGGGTTGTCGATTGCGTTCCTTCTTTTTGGGAATCTAAATTGGGTTCTGTCTTTTCCTCCTTCGAATCCAAATTGGGTTCTGTCTTTTTCTCCTTCTTGGATTTCTTCTGTCTCTTGTTTTTAGAAGCTTGAGCAATCTCAGAAGGAGGTAAAGCAGCATCTCTCACTGGGTCAGCTACAACTTGCTTTTTGGGTTTTCTTTTGCGCGGGAGTTTGTTCCAAGTTTCTTTAGTCAAACCTGCTGCCATCACAGCTTCTATAAACTTATCAGTGTCATCAAACTCTTTAGTAGTTACTGTTGGTTCAGATTTATCAACATCGCTAATGTCTAACCACATTGCCATCTTCGAGCACAGACACAGAGTAGAATGAAAAAAGTGAGTTCAACAAAGTTTCTTATATGGTCTACGTTCCTTGCTCCGCCTCCACATCACTGTCACTTCGGAATTGACGAATGACATCTCCCCAATTCTCATGACACCATTGGAAGAAGTTGCAGCGACTGGAAGCAGGTTCAGCGCAACCAATGAAAAACTTGTTGAAGTTATCACTTTCTGGGTTTTGACATTGACGCATCTTGGTGGGTTTGCCGCAGAAACAATCCCAAGGACCTGCTTGAACATCACTGCTCAAATCCACTTCACAATATTTATGAACAAGGGCTGGTGGTCCAAAGCAGATGAAAGGACAGCTGCGACCAAAGAACATACAGGTAGCATAAGGATTGCCTTTCTTACTTTGTTGGATCATAACGCGTTTGTGATGGAAGGGACACATCAGGTCAGCATTTTTGGACTTGGTGGAAGGAGCACTACTTCGCTTCTTTTTGGATGGAACAGAACCAGATGAAAATGATTGCCTAGGGTGATAGGAAGAACTATCTGCACTCCTTTTCCGTTGGTTTGGCGGCGGAGAAGGATTGCGCCATTGTGGTGAACTTTCAGGTGGTCCTTCCCAATCTTCGCTTTCATGACGAGGTAAGACCAACTGATTGGGTTTGGGATATTGACTATATCCCGCGCTTTCGGAATCACCAAATTCTTGATCAAAATATGCTTTGTATTCAATAGGAGTCTCTTTCTTTTCTTGAATGTAAAAATCAATGTCAAATGGTGGTGCACCAATTTCAATATCCTTTTCACCAGACATGACTTGAAAATTGTGGAAGATAAAAAAGTAAGCCAAACAGAGCTCATTTTATAGGGAGGGAAACACATTTGATTGGTTCTTTCCGTTGATTGACAAGCAACATGATTGGTGAGTGTAATAGATAAGTAACATGATTGGTGAATGCACCCTCATTGATAGGATGACTCCTCCCATTTGACTTTTGTACTTAAAGGTATCACACATTCCTCATTTTCTCATAACACTCATAATGAGTGAAAGAGAAGGTGAAGAGAGTGGTTACCTTGGAGACAATGAAGAAGAGCAGTTGTCTAGTCAATGGAAGAAGTCATTGCAACACATACAACTTAGACCAAGTCTGTGCAGTGATCGACATCGAGGGATGGTATTTACGCAAGGGAAATGGATTCATTCACCGCGAATTGGGTTATTGTGACCATACAGGCAAGATTTATGGAACGATTCATTACACACCCAAGACCAATTACACTGATTTAGATGAGAAAGACAGAAAAACCGTTCATTGGACCACAAGGGAGATTCATGGGTTATCATATTATCCATCGAATCATTCTCATGCTGAAGATAACATCACAACAGACATTCGAAATTTGTATGCCAGATTTCGAACGCCAGAAAGACATTGTATTGGATACAAAGGAGGACGTATTGAATTTAATTTGTTACGGATCTTAGGTATTCCTAGTCTAAATTTAGAAACATTTGGTTGTCCTAAGTTTATAGATTTACCACGAACAACTAAAGTAGGTACGTGTGGTCAACATTTATTTTCTCACATTCATCATTGTCCACAAATAGAATGTTATGCCTTTGTCAACTGGATGAAACAGCAGGAAGGAGATCCAAGTTATGACAGTTGCTATGTCAACACTGAACGTTTAAAAAAGTTCCTTTAAGCTTCTTTTGCTTCTTTTGCTTCAACCTGTAATAAAATATAAAGTATTTACCTTCTTTTTTTAATCAATTGTCATGCTTACCGTAACATGAGGAGGAAAGAACCAATGACAACACTTAATGCAATAATAATGGCTGTAGGTTCCACACTTCTCACAATAATACCGCATGCACAAGTGTCCAACTGGACAAAAGATGACAGCTTGTATTTCATCTATCAATGTAGGTTCTCCTGGATGAGAAATATGATAATCCAATCCTTTATACTTCTTACGACATGACAAAATCTTTCGCCTTGGTGGTTTGTAATCACACTTCTTGTCCGCCATCTTGTAACCTACCCAGAATCCATTTGGTTTATAAATAAGCATACCATTTACATGTCATTATAGGAGGGGACCCATCCCCCCCACCCCCTCCAGAAAAGTGACGTCATATGTACCACGTGACCTTCAGACATAAAAGCGCGCGCTCACAGCTGAGCTTTATATCGTCTTATGGTTGCCATACGGATCAAGCTATTCAAAAAGAGGATTGGATCTTTTTGTTGGATTGTGGTAAGCGAATGAAGATACAAGTAGATGTTAGTCTTTGGCAAACCATTGCATTACTCGCATGTTTTTACTGCGCTAAACATCATGGATTACTAAAAGACGATAGTATTTTGGAGTATGCTGGACATTTCTTCGTGATGTTTTTTGTCGTTTGTGGTGCTCACTACTTAACCCAATGAACGTCGGAGTGAAACAAACGTCATTTAGTCTTGACAAAGCACTACAAACTTTCGTTGATTGTATACTTATGGTAGCAACTTTATTCAATGACATCATCGCTATTTTTTACATACACTTCGTATTGGAATCAGGACAATGAATTTTTCACACCTACTTCATCTTTACATACTTGAGCAAAAGGGATTACTCCGTGATGAAGGTAAATTTTTTTTCATTTTTTGATGCGACTAATATCTTTGGCATGCATCTGATATCTTGCGTCTCATATCTGATATCTTTGGCATGCGTCTGATATATTTGGTCTGATATCTTTCAAAATAATGAATTAATTTTAGTTTTTCCTAAGTTACCAAGTTTGTTTAAGATAGTGTTCAATGAGGTTCTAGATGTGTAGGCTATGCGTCTTTTCTTGACATCCTTTGGTAAGCGACTGAGGATCTGTTTGAGATTGATAGTAGTGGTTAACTTCCTACGCTTCTTCTTCACGGGTAAACTCTTCCAAGAAGGAGCCGATGACTTTTTCTTCCTAGAAGTTCTCTTCTTTTTCCTTTTGTAAAATGAAAAAACATCTTCGGGACTCGCTGGTTCCTTATGTCGACTTTGTTTGAACTTCTTTGTCTAAGCTTCAGCTTTATCAGCTATTTTTTGAACTCTCTTCATCATAGCATTCCATGTTGCCTTCGATGGTAATTGCGTTTTAGATGATAATGGCGCAAGTGGTGCCACTTGTACAGGTTGTAAGGTAGCGTATCTGCGTACGTGTCCCATACTTTGTGTTTGTATCTTTTCCTAAAGCATTCCCGTTTTTATACCTTTTCTTCAGACATGTCAGAAGAAAGTCTACGCGCTGCTTCAAGCTTGAAAGAAGCGGGTGACAAACTAGAAGCCGGGTCGTCGAGCGGGATGAGTGACAAAATGGAAGCAGCAGGTATAGAAAATGACTACACAGAAAGCGACAACATGCTCAGTGATGAGGAAGAAGAAGAAGAGTATGTGGATGACACAAAAGCGATGAATTTCATCAAAGGTGCGTTTAAACTACCTCCTGATATGCCTAACCACATAGTGTGGGACATGGTGGAAAAGACAGTTTTAGAAGACATAGAAAAAATGGATAGTAACAGCAAAGAAACCGAGAAATTAGCAAAGCAGATCCGAAACTATCTTATCCATTGTAAAATCAAGCGTCAAAAGATGGGTTCGTCCTCTACTGAAACCGACGCGTTAAGGGTCTTAGAAAAAGCCATTCAAATAGAGGTCTACGACAAAGAAACGCGAGAGCAGATTCTAAAAGCAATGGATAACTTAATTGGTGAAATCCGTAAAGAAAATGGTGATGATGTCGTCTCTGCCGATGATGACCTTCTCATCGGTGCACGCCCACTCGCCAAACTGATGATGCAATATCACAAACATGGTGCCTGCGACCTTCTAAAAAAATTCAAGAAACAATAAACATTTTTTCATTTTTTAAAACACAGAAAAAGATGAACAAATGATGACAGAAGAATTAACTGGGAAAAAATTATGCGAAAGATGTAACCGTTACCTACCTCCAGAATTAAAAGATAAACATGATGACTACAATGCAGCAAGAAAACCTTGGAGCACTCACGGGAGAAATTGTCAATGTTGTTATCACAATCCTCATCTCAACCCTGAAGTAGAGAGAATCAATTTGAAGTATCCATTCTCCAAAGATGACTTGGCATGGCACCATCACGGGTGTTATCTCAAAGAAGACTGTCCGTACCTTGGTGTTTGTGACCGCTGCCAAAAAATCATTATGAAAGGTGAATCCCCAGAAGTGCATCAGAGTTGCCTCCAAACCCAACCTGTTCGCTCTCATAGAGAAGAAGAAGCTTTCAGTTTAAGCATCACGAAAGTAATAGCGCCGCCGGATGGTCCTTAGAGAGAAGCGGAAGCAATGAGTGCCATACTAAAGGACATCCGAGAAGACAAAGAGAATGAATTCCTATTACAGCAGTATCAGCAAGAAAAACAAAAGAAAAGGTTTGAATCAAGGGTATCAAGAATGGCCCCTCATATCAAAAAATGGTTAACACAAGTCAAAAGCCGAAAAGATTTCATGATCCTTCCACAGAGTGTTGTCTTCACCAATCAATCACCGCAAAAAGTAGCTGAAAAAGATATTCTCTTCGACATGTGGGATACCATAGATTACAAGTTGATGTCTAACAACGGATTTGGCACTGCAGAAGAAATTGCAACCCAGCAAACCTTGCGATTGATCTTCACTCACGAAGAGATACCACCACATTATCTCAAAATGTTGGACGAGATCGAGCAACCAAGCATCCTCACCGCTGAACAAAAACAAGCCCTGCAAGCCAGAAAAATGGAAAATTGCAATGAAACCCGCTGTGGAACCAAATACCTTCCTTGTAACAAGCATCGCTGCTGCGAAGTTCATACCAACTATGAATTAAGTTTCTCTATCATCAGATACATCCAAGTTCGTTGCCAAAAATGTAAACAAGGAAACATTGACTTTAAAAACAAATATCCCTCTCCAAAGCGAAATGAAAAAGGTGAAATCATCGATGAAGAATATGACGAAAAGATGGCACCCTGGAATCACCAGAATGAAAGAAATTTCCCCTTCTGTGCATACCTACCGCGTCATCGACATGACGAGATACGCGAGCTGAGGATGAATCCATTTTGTTCCGTGCATACTTCCATGATGCTCGATTTCAAATGGAAATTTGCTGCCGTCAAAAGGTGTCTCTCTTGTACTGTTCAAGGATGGTAAGAAATTTTTTCACCAAAAAACTTTGAACTCTTTTTGCATAATTTTTTTTCATTTTTTCCGTAGGTACATAAGTTTTAAAACAAGTATCCGTTCTGGGATCTTGATTTCAAATTTAGGCTTGCAGCCATATTGAATATTATGCGGCCTGAATTTGAAATCAAGACACAGAGTGGAAACTTGATTATGTGGTTCGTTCTCAAGTGAAAATATGAGAGACAACTCAAGAACTTATCCTAAAAGCTAGTTCATGAGTCTCTCAAATTTACACTTGCAATGAACCACATAATCTTGTTCCTCATCATGTTGTAAGTCTCACTCACACATAGCTTGTGGATGACACAGATGTATATGGCTCCATATTCCTTTACTCTCTCCCATTCGTTTTAGGTAATCAAGTTGACAACCTTCGCGTGTGGTGATTACCGTCCCATTTCAGAAAAACAAGAATCACAGCACAGTTCATTCTTAAATTGCGCTGCTTCTTGTTTTTCTGAGATGGGTCTAATGTCAACCTTAACATCTCAATTCGAAACGAATGGGTTAGGGTAAAAAGATATGGAATCAAATGCATCTGTAGTAAACACAAGCCATGTGTGCATTGGGGCTGACAACATGATGGGGAACAATATTTTTTTGAGATGGGGAGTCATCGCTCAAGTTACATGTTTCGTCTAAGGTATAACTTGAGATTTAAAGTCATCAGTAGATTAATCATTGTTGACTTTAAACCTCCAGTTATACTTGCGATGAACCATGTAAAGAGTTTTTTGAGATGGGGAGTCATTGCTCAGGTTACAAGGGTCACAGCGAGTGTAACTCGAGATTCAAAGTTGTCAATGTTTTTTAAAATCATTGTTAACTTTGAAACCTCCAGTTATACTCACTATGATCCTTGTAAAGAGTTAATGATAAGTTAATTCTTTTGACAAGTTAATAAAAAACGTTCAGTTATGTTTACATTGATTTACATTGTAAATGTTCCTGAACGCCTTTTGATAAGATTGTTAGTGGCGTTTTGGATCATCTTTATCAACAAGTTTATGAAAAATGTTGAAATAGCTGTTCATTGATTTCACATTGAACATCTTTTTCAGCATCTTTCATAAGTCTGTTAGTACTAGTTGAAGTTAGTAGCATTTGGATCATCTTTATTAACAAGTTAATGAAAAATGTTGAGCTAGCTTTTCATAAGACTGTTAGTACTAGTTGAAGTTAACAAAAGTACCTAAAAATGTACTTTAATAAGGTTGAATGGTGAAGGTGATATTATAACCTCTTTTTATATAAAGTCCAATATGGTGATGGTGATATTATACCACTTTTTATACTTTGAATATTGTGTTGATTGATGTGTTTGGGTAATGACTTGCATATTGGGTCTGGGTCCACTTTTTGAGTTTTACTTTGTGGGTCGAACGCCCCGATACCACTACTACTCTGCACAAATGCAGAGGACTCAAACCTGGAGGAAGCTCAAACACCTGAGCCTGAGAGACCTGCTGATGAGGCCAGGGGTTCAAAGTCATCTTCCTCTTCTTCCTCGCCTTCTCCCTCGCCAGTTAGCGAGTCCTCAGAAGAAGAAATGAAGGTGAGTGGCAGCCTTAGTACTAAGGAGTACTTCTTAGCCACCACCTATTTCAACAATCACCACTGTTAGCTATGTGAATTTGTGCTAATATTGGACCCAACCTAGCAATGCGAATACCTTCCACTGTGACATCTTCGCATACTATCTCTCTAGAAATTATCCCCAATCTATCTTCTTAAACTCAGCTACAGAAGAAGAAATTATCAACATTGCCAGCTCATTCAAACTGGGTAAAGCTGCCGGACATGATAAAATTTATATGTCCACCATTAAACAATCTATTCACTGCATAGCTACACCATTAACCCACATAATTAACTTATCAATCGCTCACGGAGTCATTCCAAGGGAAATGAAAATTGCACGTGTTGTCCCTATTTTTAAATCTGGAGATCAAACTCTTTTTACTAACTACAAGGCCCATTTCCGTTTTACTTTGCTTCTCAAAATTCCTAGAAAGGATTATTTACAATCGAATTCTTTTGTATTTAGACAATTTTAATATTCTTTATGATAATCAATACGGCATCAGGAGAAACCACTCAACTTCCCTTGCTCTAGTTGATTTGTATGACAAAATTTCTCTCGCCCTTGATTGCAAAGAATTTGCAGCAGGAGTATTTATTGATTTGTCTAAAGCATTTGATACCGTGAATCATCACATTCTTTTTGACAAGTTACAACACTATGGGGTCCGAGGCCTAGCGTTGGATTGGGTCAAAAGCTATTTTTTTCAAAGGTTACAATTTGTAGAATATAACGCCATAGATCGCTCCCTGAGGTAATACGTTGTGGTGTCCCACAAGGTTCATTCTTGGCCCCCTATTTTTCATCATATACGTCAATGACCTTTGTGATGCTTCTCACCTAGAATCCATTTTATTTGCCGATGACACCAACTTATTTATTTCTGAAAAGGACCCGGTTACTTTGAACAATATCTCAAACAATGAACTCAATAAGCTCTCAGCCTGGTTTGCTGCAAATAAACTTTCCCTTAATATATCCAAAACTAAGTTTATGGTGTTTAGATCTCGACAAAAAAGACTCTGCTATGATTTTGACATTTCCATTAATGGGGAAGCGTTAACCCAAGTTTCAGAGACCCTCTTCCTTGGTGTTATACTGAATGATTGTCTTTCCTGGAAGTCCCATATATCGCTTGTTGCGCATAAAATATCTAAATCTATTGGCATAATTTATAGATCCAGTTATTTCCTTTCTAAAACCTCGTTTATGTACTTTATATAATTCTATGATTCTTCCGTATCTTTATTATTGTAATTTAGTTTGGGGATCCACTTACAAAAGTAACCTGAAAGGGTTAACAATATTACAAAAACGGGCGATACGGGTAGTAAGCAGATCCGGTTGTGATGCTCACACAGATCCAATTTTTAAAGAATTTAAATTTCTCAAAATAACCAGTACCTACTTGTTACAACTAGGAAAATTTATGTACTCTTTTAGTACTGGTAATCTCTCTCCTAAATTTGACTCTTTTTTCTCTGTTAATAATAGTATTCATAGTTACAACACAAGACACGCTTCCTTTTTTCGGCTACCTCTTTGCAGGACTAACATAGGACAGTTTTCTCTCTCTTTTCCTATAGAGTACTAAAGCAGTTACGTCACGCATCCATGGCAACCAAATTTTCTGTTCTAAACAAACGCACAGGAAGCAAGATGGCGGTGCTGACAATTGCTTCCCTGCTTTCTTTCTTCGAAAATGAGAATAAATCCGTTTCAAGAGGTGAAAATCACTTCAAATCAAACCATGTGGAAAGCTTTAGTGCAAGTCAAGGTGTTTTGAAGGGACAGGTTCACGCTAGTATGAAGAAAAAAGTGTATAATGTGACGGTAAGTGAAATGCGGTAAATGACCAACATTGAGCAGAAAGCTTATAGAAAACTACTGTTAAACTTTGTGTATTATAATTTTCTTTTTAGATATACCTTGACCAAAACAATGCGATTAAATCGAGCGAGTGCGAATGTCCACGGGGAGTTTATAAATGTAGCCATGCTGCAGCTCTCTTCATCTACGGAATTTATAACTGGAGTGGGACTGATGTTGAGTGTTCATGGAAAAAACGGAATGCCCCTGATATTTCTCTAGCCTGAGTATCAGGCCCTCCTAAGGGGCTAGGGGAGATGAGGAGAAGGGGGAGGGGG
>JALIRR010012117.1:0-2500 GCA_023091755.1 Montipora sp. Colony 1 RG-2022
GGTCTAGTACCCTTGATTAATAGACGAAAGCGTCATATTGTCTTGTTAGCTAGAAAATGCCTTGATGGTTCAGTACCGCCTTATCTGAATAATTATGTTAACTTAAATACTTCTGTACACACATTTACGATCGACTAGACGCTGTAATTCATTTTCCAAAAGTCAACCTTGAGGTCGCCAAGAGATCTTTTTATTTTACAGGCGCGATGGAATTTAACGGTCTTCCTCGCCATATTAAATCAAAGAAATCCTTTATTGAATTCTCAAGGGACACGAAAGACTTTTTCGTCAATTAGATGATTTCGTGTAGATGTACATCTCAATTTTATTGATATCGGCCATGTAACAGTTTCCTTAGTGTTTTTTACCTTTTAGACTTTTTGTACTTTTACTTAAGTATTTTAATAACAGGACCCCCTTTGATACCAGTGCTTATTACACTGAAGGGGTTATCCTGTATAAATATTATTATTATTATTATTATTATTATTATTATTATTATTATTATTATATTTTGTTTAAAGATCCACTAAAACGCCATTCGCGTTACAAGACTTTCTACGCCATTGCAGGTTAAGTTAACTATTCTACTGTGTCCACCAGAGAAATCTACGCATAGATAGAAGGCTCTATGCGCAAAGACACCACTTACCAGGGGAGTGACAGGCAAGACTTTTACCGATACGGAACAAAAAAACAAAGAGAAAACGACGAAATATTACCCATTTTCCGACTGGAATTGCGATACTGGCAACCCTAGTAAACAGTAACAGTTTTGTGACCAACCAGCAATCTCATGATGTTGGAGTATTTGACGTGTATGTACTAATTTCGGTGGAGAATGTGAAAAAGCATCAAGAAAGAGAACAAAACGCAGCAAAAGATTAATAACGAATAATTAGGTAAAAAATAACTGTTGTCTTGAGAAGTGATCATGACAACCGATTAATAACAGAATAACTGATAACCCTGCTTAAAAAACGCTCCAAAATATGCAACATGACACCTAGCTAACGGAGGATTTCCTCTCCAACACATTTTCTTCCTAATTCCTTCGTCAAACGCCGGAAAATACATTTCACGTTGTTCTTTTCATTCCCTCTAAAGGGTACGTACATCGAAATGAAACTGTGCATGGAATACACAGGCCGAGAGGAATGGAAGTTTCCGATGTACAAACTACGCGACTGGTGGTACCACATGTATGCTGGAGACATGAAGAAAATTATCTACGGGATACGCGATGGCACACGCCTAGCACGTTTGTCAAACCTCGACAGAGAAAGCATACCCTCACAGATCCGATACCCGAAGATGTCTTGTCCTCCTCGTGTCGGACAAGCACTATCAAGCTGGGATCCTCGTTCTTGTGTAGGATTTGTCGATGATTTCTTACAGTGGTTGAAGGGAATTGTAGTGGAGGACGCTTATGAAGTTTCTGGTCCCGTGGTGCAATACAAGCTTGAGTGGAATGTTGGATTGCCCGAAGAAGTCTCTTGTACACGATCAGAGGCTGCAAATTGTGATTATGTCTTGTTGCCCCCATGGTTCAAACAGAAGATGTCGTTAGCTTTTCAGGGCCAGACGACACTTGATAGTCTTCAGTCGTCCATCTCCAACATCCACATTACCTCCAATACTACATAGTTTTGAGATTCAGTTTCGGACCAGGGGCCTGTTTCTCGAAATTCCCGAAATATTTTGGGCGTATTTTGGGGCTTCCTGAATTCTCTTTGAACCTCTAAAACGTAGGCGACTCAAAGCACGAAACTTCGCAAATACTTCAGTTTTAATTCCGTTGATAACATGTAAAAAGATATCAGCTTTTCAGTATATATAAGCGTATCGGAGATACACGAATGACCTTTTGGAAGGTTTAAAAAACAGTCCCCTGGCGTGCCTTTCTCGAAAGCCATGAAACATTTTGGGGCGTATTTCAAGTGCCACAATTCTCTCGTTATCTTTAAAGGGAAGACGTTTTAAGCCATGAAACTTTGCAATTGTTTTGCGTCTTCTTGCCTTGAAAGTCTGTTGAAAGTCGATTTTTTAAGAATATATAAACGGATCGCTATGATTTTAGAAATAGCTTTTCGGCAAACAGTTTCCAGGTCCCAGTTGCAAAAAAAGGGTTGATGGCGCTATCGATCCGCTGGATAAATCGCAGAGGATTGATAAAATTATGGGAAACGCCTATATATACACGTTATTGACCAAGCGCGAGTGTCTTACTGGGAGGACCAGCCCAAGGTCTTGACAGTACGGCCCGAGCGTAGCAAGGTCCGTACAAAAAGGACCTGTGGTCGTTATTCTCCAAGCAGGGTCCCGAGCAAGTGAGAGATGTATTACACGGCTCAAAGCTTTGAAGGTTTTTCACAATTATCGGAAAACGAGCAAATGTGTAAAATAGTACGGTCGATAAAATATTTTTTAAGCTTTTTTAAATAAGAAAACTCAACAATTTCTTTGTGCTATTTTTATTGAATTTGTAAGCCGTCAGATT
>JALIRR010012117.1:7500-10955 GCA_023091755.1 Montipora sp. Colony 1 RG-2022
TCAATAACTCACGCCCAAATATTGGTAGGAATGCGGCAACTGATGAGCGAAATTGCCATAGTGTTCAAGACGAGGGCTATCAGGCGCAAATGTGCAGCTCACTGAAACTCGTGGAAAACAAATTAGGAACATCCAGTGATGTCTTGGAAACATGTCTACTGTGCAGCCACCCAAAGGAGCAATTGAGACAATAATATATAACGAATCCTTCGCCGGTCTCTGCAGTGTTCAAGAACTGGGACGCATACACCCACCATCTGTGATTTCTTACATATATATCAAAGATTGTTGTTGTAATAGTTACTTTCTGCTTAGGTGAAATTGCTCTTATATAATTAGTTCCTTTTTTTCTGATACCTCTCAGACGTTGGTCTGAATCTTTTGAAGAATATCAAATATTTGTATCATCTGTTTATTCCAGATTAAGCCTCAGTTTTTTCTATTCGAAACTCTATGAGATTGTTGAATTGCCATTGGTAATTTATTGGTACTTTAAGTCTTGTTCTTTTTCGGATCGAACTATACTCAGCGTTTATTTGAGACGGAGCCTTTCAAGTTTAACTAGTGGATACGCGAAGCCTTGGAACGAGTTCTTGTGGGCACTGCGATATGCAAACGATCTCTCGTCACCAAGGTGTAGATACTCTTCGTAGTTAGTCGGCCCCGAACAAGAACACTCGACATTTGCCATAGATCTAACGTTTCCGAGAGCCCTTACGATCGAAGGTCTCTCCCTCTCCGCGTGCAGCTTTTCACAGGACGATTACAAGTGTAAGACAATAATTGTAAGTGGCTTCAATTGGACTTTAAATATTTCAAATGAGTGTTATGGGCAACTTGGAGACTGAATTTTATGAGCCTTTGACTCGTCAAGGCGCTAAACGGCTATACATGACGAAGAGATGAGCATTTGCTCTTCGACCCCTCAAACTCCGACATGAACAAATCTCATGCTAATGTGGTAAGGGACAGCTCATTATATGACCGTGTCGGGAAAAAAACCAAACGGGCTTTGAAAAATTTCCTGTCCGTGGCGACGGGCTTAATGTGTTTTTTTTTTAACAAAGTGACCGGGTTAAAAAAAATCTGGACTTAACGTAAAACTGAGGCAGAAACGCAATAGTTGTTTGGCGAGAACAACACGTGGAACCTGTATTCATATTGAAATTCAACTAAAACATACCTTAGTATCAAATAGGGACGACATCATTGACTTAAACTATTGTCATTAATGTACCAACCAGAGGGTCTTTTGTTCCAGTGGTTGGCACATTTGAATAACAAAAGCAATGTTTGTAAACAAGGTTGTTCCCAGGGTCTCCTCCATTGTCGTTGAGAAGAGACCCTGGGAACGAGGTTGTCTTTGTAAACAGATATCTTCCCTATAAATATTGATGCAATTTTTTTGGATAATGGAAGGAAAACTCGCTCACGCCGCGCAACTGAATACGCAGGAATTTTGACAGGTCAGAGAGCAACGTTGTCGAAATGACACAAATATTCTTTGTCAGATGCTATTTAGTTGTTATTCCTTAACATTTCAAAGGATGAACAAAGATTTATACACTTCCCAAGTGAACTCCGCCAACTGCAAAATTCAATAAATCTTCGGACTCCACCAGACTAGATCTGCTGATCAGGGCCTCATCATCTCCAAGGAAAAAATCTTACATGCCGAAGCCGGGAAACGAATTATGAGGCATTGCAATTCGTCCTGGTGAATTTAACGAATTTGATCGTCTTTGTTGCACGTGTTCGACACCAATAGGGCTTGATGTTATGAGACTTCGATATGAATTGAAGAACAATTTTCTCTCTCGAACCGCGGTGTCGCAGCGTCCGCAAGCCAAGTTGTTGATTTCGCGGAAAACTAGATGCTCCGTGAGCGTAAACTGGGCTGCCTGTGGTACATGTCACACAAAAACAGAGGGCACTGAATTGGGTGGTATTGAAGGCGCGAAACTGGATTTTCCTAGGAATAATGCTGGCTTTTGTCAAAGGATCAAACTCGAATGCGGCATAATTCTCATCATCCCTAGAGCTGCTCAGTCCGGAAGCGGAACACTACTTAGTTTTATTTCTTTTCCTGAGAAACGAAACGTTTCTATTTTGGCTTCAGGATAAACTATTTACACAGTGAGGCGGTGTTTGCATTTACTTTCGCATCAATCTTAACTATCGAATACGTGATGATTTAAACAACGATGAGTTGGAGTGTCTATTTGTCGAGATCAGTAAGTCGCGGAGTACATCATTCCTGGTCGGGAATTGGTATCGACCCCCAAGCTTTCCACCTGATCTTTTTGGTGAGTTCGGAAAAATTATTGCCAAAATTGACGCCGAAAATAAGGAATTATATACACTTGGTGACGTCATCTGCAATTTGTTGCTTGAAGAAAATGCTCACATTTCTTCCTTTCTAACAAATATTTTTGATGTATATGGTCTTAGCCAGTTAATCAGGGAACCAACACGTGTCACTTCAGTTTCTAAGACCCTAATCGATTTATGCATAACAAATTCCCCAGAGAAGGTTACAAAATCGGGTGTCATTCACCTTGGTATTAGTGATCATTCTCTTGTCTTCTTGACACGTAAGGCCCACTATGACCGCAATGGTCATCGCATGACAGAAACCAGTGATCTCAAGCAAATGCCATGGGCCAATGTCGATGCGTATTCTGACCCAAACGACCTGTGGCGTGAATGGAAAGAAATGTTTCTCAGCTGCGAAACTAGACCCTCCGTGAGGGTACACTGGGTTGCCTGTGGTACGTTCAGCGTTCCAGGCAATTTTTTTCAAGTTGGGGGGTCATTAAAGACCATTTAAGGGCTCACCCAGAAGTCATTATACCAGCAAAGTCCCTATGGCTCACAAGTCCTCACACGTTCGTACGACGAAACAGATCCTTTTCTGAGGTTAAAAACCTGGCTACCGGCCTATTAATTAATCATTTGTCAGAAAGAAGAAATTCCTGTCCTCTTTAAAAAAATTGACACGCATTGCTTACGTGTGGTAGTGAAGTAACACAGCGATTTATTCCATAATGTCAACGGAGCTGTGTGTTTTCTTCCTGGAGATTCAAGTTGTCCTTGCGTAATATGTAGCTCTAACAGTGCACGATATTGTTTTGGTTTTGCCTATCACTGTAGTGCCATGGTAGAAGTCTTGGGTAAATAGCCTGAGAAGACATGTGGTTACTAGCAAAGTACTGAACCCAGAAAGATTGAAGAAAATAAATGGGAAGTGAAAAACATTGTCTTCTGGGATGACATATTGACAGTTGTCTTTGCGTAATATGTATGTCTAACAGTACACGATATTGTTTTGGTATTGTCTACCATTGTAGCGCCATGGTAGAAGTCTTAGATAAATAGCCCCTTGAGAAGACATGTGGTTACTAGCAAAGTACTGAACCCAGAGAGATTGAAGAAAATAAAAGGGAATCGAGAAA
>JALIRR010012118.1:0-5000 GCA_023091755.1 Montipora sp. Colony 1 RG-2022
AGAATTGAGACACTTCTCTTCCTTTACGTCGTGACATCGCTTTGACCCGACCTTGGAGGCAAGAAAACGGAACATAAAATTACATTTGACATAACAACAGGTTGCAAAAGGTGGTCAATTCATTTTTTCTCTACAAAATCGAGTCAGTTGGTGTATACAGCCTGTAATTGCTGTAAACAAAGATTTTAAGATTTTGAAGACCTTTGTGTCGTCCTTGAGGCTGTCTTGACGATTTAAAAACGAAGGGGATTCGAGCAGGGAAGACACGAATGAATGACTCTCGTCTTACAATCCATTTTCACCGTAGACCGTTTTAGAGTTATGCTGCTTAGTTATCTGGCCTTTAAATGAAAGTGAGGCTGGAATTGACTTGCTATGCTATGATACAGACCTCCCTGCTGTTCTTATGTTAATGATGTTGTTCTCATGCTAATTAGTTGGAAATTACAGAAGAAAAGCAGTGAGGTTTCTATCAAAACAAGGTCAAATCTAGTCTCATGTTCATTCACAGGCCAGGTAATTAAGCACACAACTGTGTAATGGTCTATTGCGAGACAACTGGGGACGAGTCAGGCTTTTCCCTACCTCAGTGAGTTCCGGTAATCCGGGAATCTCCAGTCTCCAGCCCTCGTCATCGGTCAAGTGAAAGTGAAACTTATTTAGCTTGTACATCGCCATGGCATCAATTAACTTCTTCACCTCACTTTTGGGCATAAAGTTTCGACCAACATCAAGCTCCATTCCTCGAAATTCGTATCGGGGTGAATCGTTGATGATAACGTTCGGCACCATGCCGTTCGGTTCATTGACGCTGAGTAGGGATTGGATTCCATAGAACACGCCAACAGGGATTGGCCGGTGATTACAATTTCCTGAGAATCCGCGTTTACTTGTAGCGTGTAGGCCTCTCGGCTTTGTGATTTTATACTCGCAATTTTAACCTCACCGATTTGTAGGTGAATTTGACGGAAAGAGCTGAAATAATCTAGCTGGAGGCCCAGTTTTTCTGAAATAAGAGACGACTTAGTATATCTTTTGCAGTGTTAACAACTAACCCTCCCTATTTAGCCTGACCTCTTCTTCGAGAATTCACTACTTGCACAAATCCCATAATACACCTCTTTTACCCCCCCCCCCCCCCCCAAAAAAAAAACTGTGCATACTCATGCAAGTTGCAATCCTGCAAAATAGCTCGTTTGAATCTTCAACGGCGTACTCGGCTAGAAGCGCCCAGTTTGACCGAAAAAAAAAAACTTTGATTATTCGTTTCAATTGATGCTCGACTCTGTAAAGCAGGTAAGTTTACGTACAGATGAAAAAATTATTTAAAAAAAGAGTTTTAACCAGCATAGGCAAGCTGGGAAAATGATCACAATGACGATGGCGATAGAGCAGTTTTGAAATGAGTTTCGTAAAACAAATACCAAATTACTTCGACCAATCACAGCAAGTGAAAACAGCGCAGTGAACCAATCGAGATTTGAAGCAATTCCATGCAACTGCTCAAGCGCGGGAAAAATCGCTAGCGCAAGTCGTGATTGGTTTTGGTTTTTCTTCTCATTGGTTGATAAACCGGGGCGAGATCTTTAAACCAATCACCAAGAGTGGCAATTGCATCAATTGCTTTCAACAGTCATTTGATGATGATTAATTCTTAATACACTCATGTGAATTGTCTTCGAGCAGCTGCGCCTCAAATCAGTGCTTTTTAAATGACAGGGAACCTGGGGAAAGGAAAGGGTTTGAGAAAAACGCATTTTTTCCCTACAGCCATTTCATAATCTTTTTGTCTTTACTCCTCATTTTTCACCTTTTTTCTTTGAATTTTTAGTTTAGGTAATAGGCCCAGAGGGACTTGTCCGCCCCCTCTCCTTTCCGAAAGTATCGCTTGATAGACCATTTTCTAATTTTCACGGCTGGACTGGATCTAGTATGAAATGGAGGCCAATGCGGTCAAATCTTTTCGAATGCAAATTAATTTGCCCGTCATCAGCTCCATTTCATGCTAGATCCAGTCCAACCGTTAGAATACGAAACTGGCCTATTGGCACAGGTGGTAAACTTGCTCTGGTATGCAGAGCGGAAAGTCGCTGGTTCAACGCGCGGCCAGGTAAAAACGTATGATTGCCACAAAGTGAATAAACAAACGAACAAAACAAAACGAAGCAAATGAGGGTGGAGTTGATGTCTCATCTGTTTTTTATCATTGCCACATTTTGACTAGACCCGGATGGTCTCTTTTTTTGTGGTAAACCAGTTTCGGCCTTACGAAGAAGCGTCATTTAACTCTAAACATACAAATGGGGGAAGCATGCCCAGTCGCTGGATGGGTCAATGATTGGAAACATTTCTTAGATAGCTCTCCCTAGAATTGGTCACTCCCATGGTAATGCTAAAGATGATGATTACCTGCTAAGAAGTTAGCTTCCTTTTGCAGCCCTGCACTGCTTACAATTGCCCAATCACCAGTTCCTAGATTAACTTTTCTCGTCTCATCCAGCCCGATTATCTCGGACGGATTGGGTACGATTAACTGCCCTGATTTCTTTAAGTCCGTAATATCATTAAGAAAGAACCGCATCTCTGGTGTGTAAGGATTGTACTTGTCACCAGTAATGCGCTTCCATTTATTAGGAGCGTCGAACGGACCAACGAATGACAACGTCTCGCCCACGGTGCTTGTGATCGTTCGCGCCTGCAAACCTTCAGCGGCGATATACCAGTTGGGCATCACATCCGTTCTGGCAACGTCCCAGTTTTCCCCGTCAAATTCGACCACCAAAGACTGAGAACCAGTCAAGCCTGAAAAACTCGCAATTGGCTCAAACTTGTGTTGACATCCATTTATGTGCGTCACTTTGATACCATGACCACCAGGAATGACGTAGCCTTTTGGATTATGTTTTGTATGGACTGGTTCAATTACCCGGATGTGACACAGATAGATACCCCAAGGTCCACTGGGAATCAATCTTGAGCCTGCGTTTGTCAGTGTCATGCGGACACGGTAGGATTTCCACGTGTCTTGGAAGTTATCTAACACGTCATAGCGAATTTCCAGATTGCTTGCAATGTAATCTAATGTTCCCTGGTCTATTTCGTTGCCAAGGGCTAAGTTATAAAAAGACCGGGTAAAGAATACGTTAGCGCGTGACACCCTCAATATATTCTCACTTAGGAAAGCTCCGATTTGTTCAGAGTTTTGAAATCTTTGACATTGCTAAGATCTAGAGTGCCACTGGAACAAAATAATATAGAACATAGAACATAGATTATACCTTTTCCCTATTGAAAAGTGGAAAACTTTAATTTTAAAGGGGTAAATCTGAATGCACTCTTATGTGAACCTGCCACAATAAATCAACGACCCATTGTATTCCTTTTTTTTGTGGTCAACGCTGGAAATTAAAGCACATTGAAAGTCTTCGTCGTTTTAGTTTGAACGAAACCCCTGGCCATGAGTAATTTGAAGTAGGTGGCATATGAACTGTTCTCGTTGATCCAAAAACTTCAATTATTTGCGACCTACTAGCGTGTCCACTCCGATTAAATGGACATTTTCAAGTTCACTCATGAGCAACCCGGTCTTTTTTCTTTTGGATAAACCTCAAAATAAGACAGAAGAGAGTTCAAGAATTGTCTTTTCCAGTTTCTTTACTATGTGGACCAATTCTCCTGTATGTTTTTACAGGTTTTCGTTCAATTTGAATTGACGAATCAGCCTTTTGAGATTTCCTTTAATCAAACACATTTTCCATTTCAAAAGAAGTTGAACAAGGCAACTCCTCCCTATAAAACGATGATCTAGTTTACGTTTTCTTAGGAATAGTCCTCTTTGAAGCAAGATTTGATCTTCAAAATTAAACACATTCAGCATTTAAATTTATCATCATCAATCCCGCCTTTCACTTAACCTTCATATTACTTAAGGGTATATGCTCAATGCAAGTCTTGCGAAGTTCAGTTGCCTCAGTTGTAAGGGTAAAGAAAAAACCTGTTTCTCGTTGTAATGATTAAGGAAATTAATACTACCATATAAAGGAACTGACCTTGAAATGCTAAACTCAGCAAACTTATAAAAGCAATGCAACGTTTCCTGGGGATCATTTTGCTTCCGCCTTTGGAATAACGGTTATATTAACAATGCAATGCTGGCTTTCAGACACGATAACAAAGTAGATCCCATAACTCAGCTTAAACATCTGGTTCTATGCTCAGCTGCAAGATTCCCTTTTTCCTGCTGTGTACACAACTGCTGACAGTCCGTCTCTTAGGATATCAGTTTGAATGACATATGGACCGGAGAAAAACAAATCATAAGCGTAGGGTGTTTCTGAGGAGAAAATGTTGAATTTAGCACAGTTAGTATTCCATAATTTCGTGCCAAAATTAAGCGCCATAATTCTCGGAAAAAATGAGCACACAAAAAAAGCCGTTTGAGGATACAACCTCGTAGAAGTACTGATACATATTTAAGCAATAGAGGACGTTTTCGTGTTTCCATAGCCTCATCTAAACACGAGGGGGAGTTGGGAGGATTCAAGACAGTTATGCAAACCCGAGACGCAGTATTTCTTAAAGATAATTCAACAAATGAAGGAAAATGCTGGTTTTTTTTTACTTCTTGATTGCAACAGATTTTCTTGCCACACGCTCATATTTCCTACCAACCAATCAAAAAGCACGTCTGACAATACAAACCAATCAAAATTAGTGTGATATCACAGCCGTGTTTCCATACTCTCATAGAAACACAGCATAGTGCGCGTACTATCCTAATTATTTATAAACAGTAATAGCGTTTCGATGCAGTTCCCAACAAATGCATGGTTTTTCAATATTCGTATTCAAGTTGCAGTGTGACGTGTCATATTTGGAGTAGTCCCAAAAGTAAATGCGCTCTCAACTGTCCCTTGCTTGAAACAATATCAAACAAGCAGCTTATTTGAACCACCGGGGATCATGTTAGCACAGTAAAACCTGCAAGACAGGTGAGCTAA